>JBAMBR010004688.1:0-43733 GCA_037044475.1 Zaprionus obscuricornis | reverse complement strand
TGCTCTTTAAATGAATTTAAATTAACCTTTAGAGAGATTCCTCAAGGTCGTGCAGTTCATTTATAATGATTAAGTAGATTAACGATTAAGTAGAAAACTCTCTGAGTATTTTAATATTCGATGATACTTCATTGAAAGCAATATTATAGATACATAGATGACGAACATGAAATAATATTCAAAGACTAATTATATAGAGCACGCCAGCAAAGCTAGTGCTTAGATATGCACAGATAGCTTTATTGAACTGACGATCGGAAAGTTATAATTACAGCTTTAGGACAACTCACCCTGTTGATGACTATAAATCCAACTCAAAGACCGATACCTATCAGACACGCATCTCATCAATGGCTGCCTGAGGCACCTGTTGTTGCTGCGATGCAGCCGCTGTGGAACTCATGCTCAGATTGTCGCCGTGGGCATGAGACATATGACCATGGGCGTGGCTATGTGCATGCACGTGTCCTTTGGATGAGCTGGGTGCACTGCTGACGCCGCTGCTGCTGCTTCCTCCTGATGGTGTCTGATCGAGCATCCCAGTTGCAGTTATGCTTGAATTATTGATGCTGCTGGTTGTGTTCGTTGTTGTCGATGATGCAGTGCGCAGCGGTGGGCGTGGTCCACGAATGTGATGAGTCTGCATTCCCGTTAGCACAGCACCATTTGCCTGATGTTTGTTTGTCTGTTGCTGTTGTTGTTGTTGTTGTTGCTGTTTTTGATATTGTTGTAATTCTGCAATAGGAAAATAAAGCAGGGGAACATGTAAGCTACTTATGTCGTAACGCATATACCGGAATATTATCAGGCAAATATTTATTGACGAGCGACATCAGCATCATGACCAGAACGAGAACCATTACCAACACCAACACCAGCACCGGCAACAACAGCGCCATCAGCAACAGTACCACAACAAAAGTCAATTTACAAGCAACAACGTCAACCAATAAACATAAACACACATATCACATCTCTATCGTCATCGCCATCATCATTGTTTTCATCATCGTCATCGGTAGCAGCAGTAGCGTCAATAAGTGCACACATTTGCACTTTTTGAACGATGAGTTGAACGACATTTGAAGCAATAGAAGCATACAAGTAATACAGACAAACATATGTATAGATAGCGGGTAGCAGAGTGAGAGGTACGGCTTGAGAAATGGCAACTGGTTGGCAATTCAATAGCACAAAAAGCGCAGCAGACTCAATAATAACGTTGATGGCAATGTGTACGCTGCTACCGATGACGATGATGAAAACAATGATGATGGCGATGACGATAGAGATGTGATATGTGTGTTTATGTTTATTGGTTGACGTTGTTGCTTGTAAATTGACTTTTGTTGTGGTACTGTTGCTGATGGCGCTGTTGTTGCCGGTGCTGGTGTTGGTGTTGGTAATGGTTCTCGTTCTGGTCATGATGCTGATGTCGCTCGTCAATAAATATTTGCCTGATAATATTCCGGTATATGCGTTACGACATAAGTAGCTTACATGTTCCCCTGCTTTATTTTCCTATTGCAGAATTACAACAATATCAAAAACAGCAACAACAACAACAACAACAGCAACAGACAAACAAACATCAGGCAAATGGTGCTGTGCTAACGGGAATGCAGACTCATCACATTCGTGGACCACGCCCACCGCTGCGCACTGCATCATCGACAACAACGAACACAACCAGCAGCATCAATAATTCAAGCATAACTGCAACTGGGATGCTCGATCAGACACCATCAGGAGGAAGCAGCAGCAGCGGCGTCAGCAGTGCACCCAGCTCATCCAAAGGACACGTGCATGCACATAGCCACGCCCATGGTCATATGTCTCATGCCCACGGCGACAATCTGAGCATGAGTTCCACAGCGGCTGCATCGCAGCAACAACAGGTGCCTCAGGCAGCCATTGATGAGATGCGTGTCTGATAGGTATCGGTCTTTGAGTTGGATTTATAGTCATCAACAGGGTGAGTTGTCCTAAAGCTGTAATTATAACTTTCCGATCGTCAGTTCAATAAAGCTATCTGTGCATATCTAAGCACTAGCTTTGCTGGCGTGCTCTATATAATTAGTCTTTGAATATTATTTCATGTTCGTCATCTATGTATCTATAATATTGCTTTCAATGAAGTATCATCGAATATTAAAATACTCAGAGAGTTTTCTACTTAATCGTTAATCTACTTAATCATTATAAATGAACTGCACGACCTTGAGGAATCTCTCTAAAGGTTAATTTAAATTCATTTAAAGAGCAATTCAACCTTATATACAATTATATACAGTATTTGTACATACATTGACAAGCACATTTTAGACATTCCCACATACGCCTGGAATTATGGCAAAAATGTCAACCCTTTACCAGTTTAAAAAGTCCGATGTAAAGGTAGAAAGAAATATGGTCACAGTGCTGCTCAAAAAATAACAAACGGTATGTCAAACATGCACCTGCAAAAATGTTCCCTTTATTTAATAAAATGGAAAAAAAAAACCGGAAAATATAACAAAAAAATAAAATGAATTTATTTGTAGTTGCTATAAGATACCCTGTTGAAAAGATTTATTTTTACAAAATAATAAAATAAAAAATATTTGTATTGAATCAAACAGATTCAGCAGTTTGTTTATAAGATCCAAATCTGATATCCGTAAAGAACATATTAAATAATATTAAAGAGGCAAAAGCAGCGTACGCATACTTTATATACCATGCTGGCTCGCTTCTTTTATACAGGGGATAAGTTAAGGAAATTCCCATACAAGTAGTTTTGCTCTCTTGCTGCAGAGTTAACTCAAATGTCGCAGCTGCTGACATGAAAAATGCGGAAAGGATACACTGAGACCTGAGCCCTGAGCCCTGAGTACGCGCTACACCATCGTACACTTAATGAAGCTATGAAAATACAAAGCAGGCTTACAGCTTGCACTCATGGACTCTGAAAAGTATTCGCATTATCCGCAAAATAAATGTATGCGAGTATGCAATATATATTATGGGTCAGGTGTCATCGTAACCGAGGCCAGTAATTTTACCAACTGCGACCTTAAACAGATTTATTCAGTTGCATAAAATACAAAGCAACGTAAGCATCCAAATTAAAACTGCAACATGGCGAAAATTGCGATAAAAAGTTCTAAAGAAAACATTATCTTCGACAAAAAGAAAAAAAGTATTAAGAAAATGTTTGAACTTCAGTGATCAGAACTTTAATTATAAATTTATCCGACTTCCAAATAAATCACGATGAAATTAAAGAATAATTCAAAATATTTCCTTTTACTTGATTAAAAATGTGATGGATAAATAATGGTATATATGGTAGTATATTTTAATACAATATATTATTTAATACTACTATAAGTTTTATGATATATTGTAGTACATGGTGTGAAATAGTGTGTAGCCCAATATTTCTTTTGTTTGTAATCTAGTATGCATAATAATATGTAGAGTAGTACACGAAAAATTATGCAGTAGTCTGTGGAAGGGCATGTAGAATAATATGTTTTATAGCATATAGAGAACTGCAGTATACAGTGTTTGGTAGAGTAGGTGAAATGTAAGTGAATTAGTTTAAAGTTTAGTATACTTCTTTTAGAGGGTGTATTAGACAAGAGTTTGTAACTCCACATAGGAGGCGTGGTGCACCAATCAAAGTATTTATATTCTTCACCATTATCAAGTCTAGTGTCTGTCGGTCAAACTGTCTGTCCGTCTTTTGCAACGCAAACTAGTCTCTCAATTTTCAAGCTATATTAATTAAAAGTAGTATATACTTTCCCATGCCTGAAAACTGTGTTTATGTGTTTGCTTGGTTAGATATCTCTTATAAATTTGATCTACATCGTATCACTATATAATATACCTGCCAATGAACACAATAGACCCAAAACATTGCAATAGGTTGTGTTATACATGTTACGGGTTTAATACTTCATTGCTTGAAGTATAAAATTAATTATAAAGTGAATTTGTAAATGTTTTGTTTAAATCTGGAAATATTTTAAAGATTATTATAAATTGTAATAAAAAAACTTGGGCTCATATTATACAGTACTCTTTCAATGAAATCTCAAGTAGAAGCGTTTTGGAAATTCAGAAAGTTTGTAGGAATTTTAGTCTTGTATTATCCAGTGCCCTTCCCACACAAGAAACCCTTTAAACCGCTGCCCACTTGCAGCCACTTTTCTTTAGCATAGTCCGGAAAATGGCTGTTGGGTTTTGCTCTCTCTCTCTCTGAGTGTGTGAATGTGTCTGTAAGTTTTTGTGTGCAGATGTACTGGTGTAACTGTGTTGTGTGGGCAACCCATTAATTTGGCTGGCATACAATTAAATTTGCATTTCTTTCATTTTTGCCATACACCTGACTCGAACACCTTCGTTGTAGCCACGCAGCATCGCGTCCATGACTTTTAGCTGATTAACATTTTCGCTCTTCTCTTGTGCTCAAGAAAATGCAATTTTCAAACTAAAGTAAAAAGCGAGAACAGCAAGTGGCAACCTTTATGTAAATTTACATCCTACATATATGGCAGCTGCTGTATGAATGTATATAAATAGTATGCACATACTACTTAAGTTTATATATAAATATAACCGAGTGTTGGGGGTCAGGACTGCCAAAGTGTATATTTGTTAAGAGCGCAATAAACATTAATATTCCATACTTTTCTTTTCTTTTTATCGTTTACTTCTTACGTTTTGTGTCCGTCTGTTCTGTATATTTATGATGTTTACTGAATGCCAGTAAAAATTAACTGAAACCCAGAAGAGGAATAAATATAAGAATATATCTTACTAAGTTATAGGTCAATAACTTAAAGAGTTTTTTCAATTTCAACATAATGTCCTTTAAAACTATTTTATTCTGCAAAAGTATAATAATCGTACACTTTAAACTTTTAAGTAACTGAAATATACAAAATAATTCATTGATATAAGGAATATATAATTAGCATAAAAGTTGATTCAGTCAGTGAAATCTGTCTTCGAAACTGTTACTTACATAATTGACATTTCATTTAAAACGAAATCAAATCATTTCTAGTGAAATTTGTTTAATTCCATTCAATTGTACATGTCACTGCAAACTTATTAAACATTCAGCTCAAAGCATTTTATGTAATTGAATTGATTATGCATAATTCGAATTCCAAATAAATCATTTGTATCAAGTTCATATTAATATTGTCGACTTACGACTAAGTCGACTGAATTCTTGCAATATCGATGTCAATATGAATTGTAAAATCCACTTGTCTTCTCTTCACTTCTCCTGCGGCCTTGATACCATTAATTGTTATTACTTTCAGTATATTTTGAAGTCTGTCTGACCGACCACTCAGTCGTTTTCCGTCCACAACCACAATACGAAACACATGGGCTTCCATCTTTGCACTAAAGTTCTGTTGAAATGTGAGCTGAATGCAAGACTTAACAAGTTTTCTGCAGAAATGTGGTTAAAACATTATGTAATTTAGTTAAAACTACAAATTACATTCGTATGTATATATTATATATGAATGTATATTTGAATGAATATACTCGAATGTAATATCTATAGACAAGTATTTGAGATGGCAACCAGAAGAGACCAAGTAAAGAACTCACACTTTTTTGTCGTTGTTGTGCAATTAGTGCAAAAGTTTCTGGGACATTACACACCAACCCGCGGCATTAGGCATTAAAGTAAATGGAAGGGATACACAATTATTTGGATATTAGCTCTACTCTTTTCGGTCTTCATAATATAATAATATATATATATAGATGCTTTTAATAGAATTTTCTAATGATTAATTTAATATTGTTTTCTTGGATTTTTATTTACATTTTTTTTTCAATTTAAGGATAATGTAAACTTTCGTTAGCTTTTTGCTGGATAAATTTATCTTGATGTGTGCTAAAGTTAGGTAATGTTTATAATTTGCCAAGCAGTTTTCCATCAGCATTCACTTAACAAAGTAGCTGCACAAACATGCGCTTAATACGTTAATGATGGCCTGCACACAAAGATTATAGTTGGGTGGGTGTTGTGTGTTGAAGATAGAGAGACATGCAGTTGCTCTAAAGTTTGTACACTGTAGCTGCGATTTCCATTATGAGCATTGTCGCAGTCTTGCACTTTCGCAGTTTCCAGCATTCGCAGTTATCTACAGTCAAGTGTAAACTTACCGACCATCGCCTACGTAGTTTTTTTTTCAACCTACATCACACTCCGCTTTGCCCCTTAGACCAGCTCTTCTTCAACTAACACTCCGCAGTTGACTCCTTGCTGGCAATGTGCTCCAAATTGTGCGCTCAACTGTACCGTCACCCCACCACCCCAAAATCAAGTGCAGCTACAAACAGGAACAGAAGATGAAGAAAGAGACAGTAGAGCAGTCAGTGGAGCCAAAGCAGTCAACGGTGCCATCCTGACAGAGCAGTCTGGGCGGACAAAACAAAAGGCATTTGCGCATTTTGCAGCTGCACTTTAGTTTGCACTTTTCGCTTTCTTTGCATAAATTCTCGCGGCCGGGCCAGAATTTGACTCTAGTGCAAAAATGAGCACGCACAAAAGTGATGGGAAGGAGAACATTTTAATGTACGGTGAGGCGACGGGACGATGAGATGAGATGTGTGCAGTGCTATACAAGATTTCCCGCTGAATTTTAAACCAAACACAAAAGCATAATGGAAAACGCCAACAGAGCGCAATGAAGTATGCGATGCAAAACGGCAGCGGCAAAACCAACAACAGAAGCGTTACTAGCTAATGGGCTAGTTAGAAAACGAAGATACAGCATGAGATACAGAAAAAGCAGCAAAAAAAAAAAATAACAGCTATAACTGCAGCAACAATAACATCTATACCAACAAATACAAATACTAATACAAAGAGTTCCAGGGCCAGGCATCCGCATCCAAATGGTAACCGACAAATGAACAATGTGATGTCAGCCTCTGTCTGTGTCACTATAAGTGTCTGTGTCTGTGGTTGAACATCGACGTCAGATTCATTGTTCGCATTGGAAAGGGCGTGGCAATGGCAGCTATCAAGGCAACTTGCTCTTAAACAGGAATCGTAAACATTGATGGTAAAGGCAACTAAGCTAACGCAGTTGTACACAGTTGGTACGGCAGCTAAAACAAAGAAGAGGTCATCTGCGAGAACTAAGCGAGCAAGTGGCACGAGTGCGAGGACTACGCTAATTTAACAAGCGCTTCGCTCCTTGCTATCTCTTCCCTTTACCATACACATTGGAATCACATCTTGGAAACATATCTAGTAACATTTGAAATTGAAATTTTATTGTTCGTAAATTTAAGTTGAACTTAGTATAAATGACTATGCTCAAAATTTATCTTACTTAAAAATATGAAAAAAGTGTAAAATGTTTATCATATATAAGAGGAAATTATAGAATTTATAATTGAATTTATATTTCAACAACTGTTATAAAATACATCCAAATTTTACCAATGATTTGATTGTACTCAATTACACGGGCTGTCACTAATTTAATTATTTCGATTTTCCACTCGTTAAACTATTCAATAGTACATATTACAAGGAAAGTTAGCACATATTGAAAGAGAATGACAAGACACTCTGCATTAGTCATTCATTTTTCCCATATATTGATATATTCACAGATTTGTATATTTAATTAATTAGTTACAATGATGATGATGATGTAGTCATTGACAACCTATTTTAAGTTCTGCAGTTATGTTGAATTTATGAAAAAAAAAAATATAATTTAATACTATTTTAATTATTGTTTTTGACTGTATGTTAATTTACTTTTGAAAATAATAAAATTGTTGGACGCATTTTTAGGGTTTTGTGCGGTTGCACTTTGACTTTGGGACTGCCTTCCGCTTTGCAAGAGCAACGAGTCTGTTATTAAAATGCAAAATTTTATTCTGTTCTTGCCACTTGCAGGTCCATAGAAACTTTGCGTGCTGAAACGCCCGAGGAATTCTATGCGCTGAAAGAGGCAAAAAAACTGAACGGCCCAAATGACAGCCAACTCAATGCAGTAGATGAAACAACAGCAACAGCAGAAACAGCAACACGGTTACCAGGAGGAGGTGGCGAGAGCGAGGAAGCAACAAGCGCTGAACACAAGTTGAAACTAAAAAAGCTTCAATTCAGGCGGGAGATGCATGCACTGGCCCTAGAGGGCGGCGATGTAACGCGCGGCTACTGTTCCTGCGACGAACAGTGGACTAACTCATCCTCGCCCACATCAACAACCACATCGGCGACAATGTCGCCAACACTGACGACAGCCGGAAGTGCAAATACGGACGGCACCGGTAACAGCAACGGCAACGGAAACGGAATTGTGAGAATGGCGGCATTGAAACAGCGCAACGCTGCCGGCAATCGCCTTAAGCAGCAGCATCACGTGCGTTTTTCTGATGAAAAAAACTTCTCTGACTAAGCCGAAAGTACTCGTAAACTACTAGACTGCACCTAATCTCTGTTTAGTCTTAAGAGTCATTTTTGTAGTATTAGTAAACGGTCAAAGAAAATTACATTCATGATAAACCATAATTAATCAATTATGAATATAGTCGTTTAGAATGTTGTTAAGAAAATTATAAGTTTAGTATTGTAGTTAAAATTCATAAATTTTAAGTAATGTAAATATTAGATCAAAATGTTAGTCAATGTAAGTGTTTAGTTACAAGTTGAATCTGAATCTGAATCTATGAACTGCGACAACTATTGAAAATAAATACATAATATTATATTATAATAAAAAAATATGTGTGTAAACAGTATTTTAAATCTGAATCTTAATCTACTCTATGTGGAATAAATTATTTCATTGTTTAAGTGTAGCACACATTTTTTCTACCACTTAGCAAAACCTAGTTAATACCAATAAAATAAATAAAGGATACATATATATATATATATATATATATATATAAACACAAAAAAACAGAAAAAGAGAAATAATCAATACGAAAAGCACAGAAGATTAACAAATACTACTCGTATATTGGCATTCAATAATGTATATATTATATAAATTGATAAAGCTTAATCCCAAAACCAAGCAAAAAAAAAACAATCTTTTAAACGAATTCAAAATACGTTAAGTTATACAATACGGACATAATGAAAACTAAAACAATGTGGTATTATTTACTTTAAGTAAAACAAGAACAAAATAAAAAATAAAATAAACAACATGTAATTCAAGTATAAAACAATGGCTCAAAATAAAATGCATAAATGTAACAATAATCCAATTATAATAAATGCATGAAAAAAATACGTGCTAAAAACCAATTAATTGTTTGCCTGTGTATGTGCAAAATTATCATTTACCACTTTGTATTGTATATTTTCACAATTAATTAATTTATAATTACTTTAAATCACTGACAGCATTTTAATAAAAAAATAATGTATTTAAATATTTTCAATGAATAAGTCAAAACAATTTATTTAAATTGATGCAAAAGTTAAGCAACAATTTAAATCTTATAACATCAGTTGATTATATCCTTGAAGAGGGTATATTAATTTTGGCAAGGAGTTGCAATGCCCCTTAGGATGCATATTCAGCATCGACAAAAGGATCCAAACATGCATATCCGTCTGTCCGCCTGCTCCAACCCAAACTCTCAGTATTAAAGCTATAGCAATGATACTTGGTATACTCACATACTATAAGCAGGAAAGGCAAAAATAATGTGAAAAAATTATTATACATTGCATTATAATTACAAATTACATAATGTGAAAAATTTACACTGTCATTTTGTTATTTCTTTTTTTTTATACATTTATTTCCTTTCTTCAGCTCAAACGTGCAAATGGCTTCCTAAAAATTGAACACAATTTTGAGATAAGTACTCGTATATGTTTTGTTTATTGAATTTGAATACAGTCAACAGATATAATAACAAAAATATAGTAAATTGAAGTATATTTATAGCAAAGTTTATAATCGTCTACAAAGGTAAAATAAAATAGTTATTATAAAGAAAAGTAAAACAAAGAAAAAAAATTCATTCAACAAACAGATAAATTTAAATAAATAAAATTATCAACCGACAAAAATGCATGTTTAATTTTTTAATAGATAATTACGGATATGTATATCGGTATGAAAGACATCAGTTTCCATTACTGAATATGTGAAATACTAGATTTACATGAAGTTGTAAAGTAATTCTCTTCTCCAACACATTTTAGCATACATCTTTGAAATAGCTCTATAGTTACTAAGAATGGATTTGTTTTCGTTTTTATGGACATTAATGATATTAAGTTTTGCAATTTCTTATACAGACCTTCAGCGCAGTACTTAAACACACAGTACGGTACTCCATCAGGTATCTTTAACAACCTTTAAAACTTCATCTAAAAATAAACTTTCAGAAATTACGAGCCTTAAAATGCAATTTGAAGTATTTTACCGGAAGGGATCAGGTTGACCAAATAAATAACATCCTATAGAATAGGTTGTTTGAAAGAAATCAGAAAAAATATCGGCAATCGCCAGATCGTTCGTAGCTTTACTAGCTCCAAAGATGAATATTGCTGAAATTGTTCATTGATTACGGTTCGAGTTAAACTAAAATCTACAACTTCCCAAATAATTTCTATAAGAAAGATGACGATAGAATGTGCAACAACATAGAAAGAGTGACCTAACGAGGATCTAGACTCCTTAAACTTTTTATACAATTTTCTGTTATTCAAACCACAATGGTTTTATGGATCTATGTGGATGCGGTTTTAGAAGAAAACTTTTCATACAAAAACTCAATTTTTAGCCAATAATTCCTATTGATATGATAGTTTGCGTTTATTCTCTTAAATTTTTTTTTACCAATTGCAAAAAAAAAAACAATTACAATATGTGATACAACTCAAGTGCATAATCCCGCGGATAAGGCAAACTTAAATGTTTATTGGGGGAAATTTTCATTTATTGAAATACCAACTGTTTCCCATGTGTTTCTCTTCCAGTTATCACACTCCTATGTTCGTAATTTTCAATGCCCATATTTTCCTGTTTCTGTCAGTTACTACCTTTAATTGCCATCATCTCTGGCCAAAACACTTGCTTAGCACGGCCTGTAAGTAGTACCCTGAGTAAATAACAAGCAGAGTCATGACACCCATAAACACAAAACCAATTTATTATTGCTTATAGTGACTTTGGCGGTGACCGTGAAGGTCACCACTTGATACCACTAAGTTGACGAAAATCTAACACATATATAAATTAGCGCATTATTACATTTTCAAATCTAACGATCGTTATAAAATGTAAATTTAATTCCCATTTATACCAGACATTCGGTTAAACCAGGCATTAGGTATGTCCTATGAATTAAAATACCTTTGTTTAATTAATGTTCTATGTCCATTAGGTCCATTAGGTATGTCCTATGAATTAAAATACCTTTGTATAAACAAATATTTGCTATTCAAGCTACTTTCAATAGTATAATTACTCTCTCTTACCGATTTATAAAAATCTTTTAAGCTGGCCAACCATGGTTTGCGGCAATTTTGGAACTGTTACTAGTTGCACAGCCCTCCCTAATCGCAATGAGCGCAGTTAAAACATCATAAGGTCAAATCAAAATGCCAGTGCATATATATATATATATTCATAGGCACCCTTGATTTCTATTTTCTAAAATCGGAGCATTTTTTTGAATAAAATTCTGCTTTAGACAGGTGGAAATTAATTTTTATCGTCACAATTTACAAATATAACAGCATTGAATCGCGAAGACTCTTTTGCGGAGCTCTAAGTTAAATATGACAAATAAAGAGAAAAAATAGAGAATAATGAATGTATGTATATATGAAACAACTTACTAACACATCGTGGATTCTCATATTTAAAGTATTTCGATTTAAGCCATTTCTTGTTATTTTGGTATATTACTGAGTTGTCATTAAAACCTTTAAACCTCTCTTACAGTTAAATTTTACCAAACTTTCATTTATGGGTATTCTTTTCAACTCTTGGAAGTTTGCATCTAGACACTCGAATATTCCAAGACTTCTGTTGTATTTGTTATATATATTAATTGGGCAACCATTGGTTCCATTTGTGTTAGGGTTCAAATTTAAAGGCTTAGATACGCAAAGTGGTAATTTGTTTAACCATTTTTTCGGTATTTAGGCATACTACTAAGTTTAATATTTTTATTGGCACACTCAAAACTAACAATTGCATTAGCATAAACAAACTTTTGTTTATATTAATGCAAAAGAATAAAATGTAGTGTTCTCGCTAAATTTCAGTTCACTTACGGTAGGTTAGGCGGTGCAATTGGTATCCACTTTGTAGTATTATTGCAAACTACTTCTAATTCGTCGGATCAATCGACACAATCATGTTTGTTATTACAAATTAGTTTCTTATCTATGCAATTTCCGTTGCTACATTGGAAAAGGTTTGATTGCTTAGAACAGCTACGCGGGTTGCTATTTAAGTTTCTGGCCTAGGTCACTTGTAGCCATATTAGGACCAATTGGCTATTTCCCAAAAAAAGTTTGGACTTTTATCGATAAAAGCTCCATACAACTTTGTCATGTGTGATCACGTTTGATATCGATAAACGATTAATCAAAAACTTACCTCGGCAGATAAATGAAATTAACCCGTGAACATTTTCGAGCAAAAATTTTTGACAACTTTCGACGTGCATTATCACGGCAAGAGTGCATACTTGCTCAGGAGAAATTGCCGAGTCGATTTGGTCCTGTCCGTCTCCCTGTCTGTTTGAACGCAAATACATAACTTATATACTATAAGAGCTAGAGACAAATTTGGTATGTAGGCTCCTGTATAGCATACGAAGATCGGGCTAGTATCAAACTTTGGATGCCATGCCCCGTTAGCCCACAATATGCCCAAAACCATTTCTAATATCTCTGCTTCTATAAACACTAGAGACTTGTTATTTTAAAGGCGTTAATATAAAACAGTCCTGTAAAAATAGCAGCAAATTGATTAAAAAAGAAAAACATATTAAACAATTAATTTTCACAGTAAAATCGGTTTGTCGCTAGAGGTCGCAGGCTAGAGTTGCCAACGCAATGCTTTCATATATGTGTGTACATGTGTATATAAACACATGAAAATTGCAGGTAGTGAGTGCGTAGCGCGAGCTGTTTTATCTGTATTTTTTTTGTGGTACACAAGTAGCCTTTACATTTGATACAGTCAAATTTTGTTTAAGGATACAAATTTTCCATCACAAACCCTACGCCAACTAATAGATTACTAAAATTCTCATCTGTTATATCCTTGTAGAGTATACTTATATTAATTTTGGACAGGAATGTGTAGCGCTCTTTAGAAGGCGCGGCAGACACAATAAAGTATATACATTCGGCAGCACGCATCTGCGTACACCCAAAAAAAATTAAAATCAATCTTTAAACGCAAATTTTTCAGTTATTTATAAGAATTTTGAACTAATTTTTTTTAAACAACTACATTTTATTCTCTATTAATATTATATTTCTTTTCAGTATAATTTAACAATTCGATATATATTATATTTATAATTAATTTAATTTCAACTCAAAAAAAATATGTACTCTAATCTACATATAATGGACTCTTTACAACAACTTGTGGGGTACACCCCTCTATGAAAAACTTTTGAAAGGCGTTTTGGCATCGAGTTTACAAGTTTCATTGTTTGTTCAAACTTAATTTTGTACCATTCCTTCGCTATTACCTCCTTAAGAAATCTTCGAATTAATTGTGTGTTTCCGGATTTTTCTTTTGAGAAGATACCATAAATACTCAATATGGTTGAGATTCGGACTCTGTAGGCTGTGTTCCTGGGTTCAGAACGCGTTGAGCAGACCACAACACCTCCCCCCTCTCCTATCCGATATAAAGATAGCTTCCCAAACGTTTTGGTCATTTTACCCTTGACCATAGTCGAAATATCCTGTCCAGGATAGAAATATTTTTGATAGTAGCATCACCCGCGGGTAGTATTCGCACGTATAGGGACTCTATAATTAAAATTTGAGTAACAATAAATAGAATTTCAGGACGGTAGCAACCCACACTCCCGTACTGAGCAAACCACCAGTAGGGTCTCTCCCCGTTGCCTGAGACAAACTCACCCCTGTTTTTTTATTATTTTTCTAAAGTGTTATTTTTTTATTCTTGATCGTGTTCACTCTATCAATTACCCTATCTTAACTTTGAAACCCAACCACGAGGGTTAGTTGCCTAGATTTTCTTCTGCCCATCTAATACCCTATCCTAATTTTCTTATCGTCATGGCTCCAATTATTCTGTCGCCTAAGTCCAACTCTTTTTTTTTGTTTGTTTCAATACAGCCCTTCTTTACTTCCATTAGCACAAGGGATTTGTTAGGTTACAAAATGAATAACTATTATAAACAACGCGTTACGTAGGCACGGTTGGTAATTAACACCGGCGCCAAGGAGCCTGACTATAATCGCACAATTTTCCATTCCACCCAACTTAAAAAAAAACTGTACGCATACTTTTGCGTGTACAGTAGAGTTTAAATTAAATATAAAATATATCGAATTGTTAAACAATTCTGAAAAAAATATAGTATTAAAGATATTATTATTATTTTTTATTATTTTATTATTTTTATTATTTATTTTAAAGCCCCAAACTTCTGGAATCCAGTTCAATTCTCAGACAAGAGTAAATTAGGCGTCTTTGGTATTAAAGGAAATGTTTTGGTATGGAGAAAAAGCGGAGAAGCGTTCAATTAGGAAAATTTAGCCAGCACTGTTCAACACGAAAGAAGCTGCATAATGGTATATGAGTGTATGGCAGCCAGCGGCGTGGGAAATGAATAGTTAAAAATTCATATAAATAGCTGAAAATTTGGTATTTTAAATTTTATTTTCTATTTTTTTTCGGTATACGCAGATTTGTACTATTGAGTGGCTTAAAAACGCATCATTTGTAAGTTTCATTTGGCTCGTGCAATTTTTGACTAGCGCACTACTGCGCTTCCTTTGGCCTTGTTGGTTTACATCGTTGTTCTGCTTTTACACAAAGTTATTGCTTTTTGTTTAGAACTCTTTCTTATTTATGCTTGATCGACTTTAGTGTATAAAGTTGTATTCTGCTGCATCACTAAGTTGCTTCATTGTCAAAACGTGAACCGCTGCCATACTGTTTTGCAATTCGCAGTGTAGAAAACCTGCTTTAACATATCTTATAATTGCTGCTTCAGAAAGCCTTATCCAAAGTGCGGATATCCTCAAGAAAAATTCTTTTAATGTCTTCTTCGATCGTATACACTTCAGCTTTGTCTGGATTTGCTCCGAACTCAATCTGTACAGCTTTAGCGAAATAGTTCCATGTAATGTGGAGAACAGTCGAAGAATCTAGCCATATTCTGGCTGGTCCTAGTCGCGTATAAATTGCAATAAATACAAATTTAATAGAAATAACGTTTTAATCGCTAGGATCAAACTCGAGCAAAGTATTTGCAATTTATTTTATAGATGCATTCTTCACATTGTTTGTTGACTGTCTGGTATTTGGGCTTTCATTGTTACATCTGCTTGGATGATGTTGGTTAGTTGCAATATAGTTACCCTTATCGCCTTCATCTCATTTTGAAAATGTTGAATCGCACCTTCTTGCGATGTCGTCGCCGAATTCGTTGTGGCGCTTCTTACTTTGGCTTAATAATATCGATACCATCATCGCCTATCTATATCGATATGGCTATCGTAAATCAAGCAGTGTTAAACATCACCGCACACTATCCGTTGTTCACAAAATACTAGACGTGACTTGTAGTTATTGCTCTGACGGCGAAAAAATTTTTTCTTGTCAAATTGTATAAAGTTGCTGTAATTCAATTGTTGAGAAAAAGACAAAAACGAGAAAAATGTCTCATCGAAACGGTAATCTGATTACTGCCAAAGGTATTTATTTGTTTTACGCGAAAAGATCTGTTTAATTCTTATTTTGTGCAATATTGTGTCTATAGGAATGGCTGGTAAGAAGAGAAGCCATGATTTTGTTACTAAAGGGTAAATAAATATCTGAATTTTCGCATTTCAAGCTCTAATTGATTTAATTCTTAGTCAAGCTGATCTTCGCGCTCATGAGACTTCAGGTAATTTGAAAAAAAAGAATACTCAGCTAAAATTCGAGGGCATTACCGGTCATGGTAATAACAATGATCGTAATATTTGTAATATTATCCATGGTATAAGCGGCAATGGTAATAATAGCGTTAACAACGCTAAAACCGTGAATAGCGTTAATATTACTGTTGATAACAGTAACAATAGCAATGGGGAAAAGAATAGTAGCAGCGACGATACCAACAGCGACGACAGCAGCAGCGATGATAACAATGGTGGCGATAACAAATACGGAGATAACAATATCTTTAACAACAATTCCGTCGATAGTAATGCAGTCAATACCAATGCCGTCGATAGCAGTGCCGTCGATACCAATGCCGTCGATAGCAATGCCGTCGATAGCAATGCCGTCGATAGCAGTGCCGTCGATAGCAATGCCGTCGATAGCAGTGCCGTCGATAGCAATGCCGTCGATGGCAATGCCGTCGATAGCAATGACGTCGACAGCAGTGACAGCAGTGATAGCAGTGATAGCACTGACATCTACTATACTAGTGACAGCGCTAATATCAACGGCGACGATGGTAGCACCAGCAGTGGTGCATTAAGTGATAACAACAAGGACAACAAGAAGAAACGTTATTCCGGGGAAAAAAAGACGATGACGGAGGAACAGAAATATAAGAATAGCATAATTAATAAAGAGATTATGATAGAGGATTACTTTAAATCAAAGTTCGAAGCTGGAAAACTGAATGTCACATTTAAGGCCGAGCTTCCAAGCGTAAATAGTGGCTTGATTGGTAGTCATCCAAATATCTTGCGTATACCACGCTTTATGTCGGTTGAGCCCGATGCCTACGATGCAAATAAGTACCAGGATGCAGCTTCTGAAGATGATCTCAAAGATATAGAATCCCGTGAGGCTTTCATAACCAAGCTGAAAAGAACTATACGATGGCGTGAAACAAAGGAAGAATTGACTGGGTTAACTTACACAGAAACTAATGCACGAATTGTTTTCTGGTCTGATGGCTCACAGACTTTTAATGTTGGTAAAGAAGCATTCGATATTGCCCGAGTCCCTGCTGTAGGTAATCAACATCAAGTATATCTTCGCTTAGGAAACTATTACATTCCTCAGTGTCCTGTCAATGATAAAATTGTGTTAAAACCAAAACTACAGTCAAATTATGATCCGTCCCACGTTCAAGGGTTGGGCAAAAAGGAACCCAACTGACCAATTAAAAGCTATGTAAAAGTACCGAAGGATGTCACGACGAATTAAATACTTGATCGTCAACGATTGATAAAAGGAGGAAGAGGACAGATGCTCAGTTTAAAACTACAAGACCTTTGCGACCAAGATTTCTGAACTAACATATAGAAAAGGAAAAAATATATAAATTTAAATCACAAGAATCCAAGTACAAACGTAAACCAACATTTTTATACGAGTGATTGATTTTTATACAAAGGTTTTCAATAAATACATAAATATAAATATAATACAAATAATGATGAATAAATTCTATTGTATTTAACTCACATTATAGAAACTGAACATCCAGCAGACTTTGCTGATGACTTTGAGAAATAATATGTAAGTCTTTGTAGGAGTATCTTGTATTTCATTGATATTGTAGCTTACATCAACCAATAGCATGTTACGTATAGGAAGGTTTCACTTCCACTTGGAAAATGGTATTACATCGGGCTCGATCCAACTTTTGTACAGCTAATGATAATAAACCAAAGTATAACTCACCTTGATGTTGATACTGGGCAAGAATATATCGTGTAATAGTTTATATGATGCATTGCATGCTGCCATATTGTCATAATACCCTATTACTACCCTATGGAATACTGTCTACATTTTGTTTACATTGAAATTGAATGTGATGATGACTTCATTGACACATCATATCCCAATCCGGGAGGGAAGTGCGAATAGACAAGCATTGCTAACAGCTAATAAAGAGCGAAATCCATCGGATGCTGTTATCAACCCACAGTAGATGCCTTCAGTGAGGCATGATTTCATTTTAAATGTTTTCGCTTATACATTTTGTTGTCTTTTTTATATTTTATTTTTATTTATTCTTTCGTTTTCCATTTTTTTCTTTTTTTGGCAATTTTAATGTTCAGTTTTTATGGTCACAGCGTCGCAAAGTCGCAGCAGCCCGTTCCCAGCATGCAACGGTTATTAAATAAAGTTTTATGTGCCCAATAAAATACTTTGGGGGCCTTTGGCTCGTTCACGTAAGTCGAAAGAGATGCCGAAAAAGTAAAAGGGATAGGATAAGGGAGCACATTTTCCGAGCTACATTTCAAGGTTGCTTTTGCTGTTGCGAAGGGCATTTAAAATATTATTGAGCGATTCTCCACGCTTCGTCTCAGCTCACATCCATTACAATGGAAAGGCATTTTCATGCATGTTCAACTATTATCTCTTTCAGACTCTTTCCCCACGGCCATCATCCTGATCACTATTCCTCATCATCATGTATATCCTGCAGCCCATCCTCATCCGGCTTATACTGCGCTTCTTATCCAGCTTCCTTTCATGCCACTGTCGAATTGCTGTTCCTCATTCTGTTGCTACAGCTTGTTGATGTTTGGCGAAAACTATTCCAATTAACTTGCCAACAAATAACATAAAATAAAAAAACAAAAACGGAAAAACACTAAAAATGCCCCTTGGCCACTCGGTTGCTGTACTTTGGCCGTATTCTGTTGTCTCTGCCCCCCTGTCATACCTTCTTTTTGTCGTTCGTTGTTTCGCCTGCATGTTGTTGCATGCAACGCGACCAAAGCGACGGCAAGCAATCTGTTGTAATATGCTTGGTCGTTGTTATTGCTCTGGCTATTATTGTTGTTGCTGTGTTTTTTTTTGTCAAAGTTCAACTTTACCAAAGCGAAAGTTTTATGGGCAAATTTCATTACATATTTAAATTGTGTAAGTGTTTGAGGGAGTCCGTGGTTCCCACACACACAACACACACAACGAAAAAAAGAAAGACACACACAAACACATAGGCAAACATACTGAGCCATGCATAGTATACATACATATACATACGTGTTTCGCTTGCAGGCATAATTAATTTAAAATTAAACACACTTGAAATATGTTAATCCATATTAGCATACACACACACATACAGAAACACCCGTACATACAGAGAATATTGCAGCATATTTATGAACAAATACAAATTTATCTGCTGCTGCTGATGTCGTTCTTGATGTTTCTAATGATGACAACATAAAAAAAAAATTAAAATTTACTTTTACGTTTTTTTTATACCCTTTACCCTTTGAAATACCCTGTACCCATTCAAAATGAAATAACACTCAGAAGGAAACGTGACAGTCTGTCCGTCTGTCTGTTTGAACGTAAAGAACTTTAGCATACATATGTGTATATACATATGTGCTTAGACACACACGCATATAGACGCACGCAAGAGCAGGTCAGTATGAGTGAGCGAGACAATTCCGTGTGAGTGAGAGTGAACGCGCAGCGCGAGGTGTTTCATCAGAATAGCATAACTACAGTTATATTTTATTCAAGGGTACAGGGTATTTTACAGTCGGGTGGACACGACTGTAGCCTTCCCTACTTGTTCGCAATGTATTCATTAGTGAAATTTCATATTGCCAAACTCCATGTGTAACATTTACAAAAACAAGAAAGTAAATTTATCTTTAGCATGGTGAAGACTTCATACCGTTAAATAAAGTTTCAGCTGATTTTTCAATGCCAGCTAAATGATATATTGCTATATGATATATTGATCCTGTCCGTTCCAACTTATAATCAGTCATGGTAAATCTTATAAATTTCATTTTATAACATAGCTGAAATAGTCGGATTGATAGCCTTAGATACTGATGACACAGAAAAGTGTATAAAAAAGTCGAAAAGTAAGAAATTTATTTAATTTTTACCACTGTCGAATTTTGAATATAACACAGGCATAAAATATAAATACATGAAACATACACTGCCGCTCAACTGAATAGGTTCATGATCTCAGATGTAGGAATTTATCTATAATTCCTAAACCAGTGTTCCGATTTACATAATTCCTTTAATTCTTTGATTCATATTATAATAAAATGCTGAAAAAAGTTTTTCAAAAAAATTTTATTTATTCCTTAAATATTTTTTTTTCTGAGAGGCTAACAAAATCCATGTTTTTTTTTGGCTCATCTGAATATGTTCAACCTAAAAAAAAAATAAAATTATGTAAGTAACTAAGATAATTTTCATATTTTTAGCACTTGGCTTATACTTTAGTACATTGTTAAAGTCATTTTAAAAAATTTTAATAATCAATGAAACCTCCATTGTTCGATATAACTTCAAAAACACGATCGGTTTTAGCCATCGATCGGTTTATGTAAATCGGAACACTGGTTTAGGAATTATAGATAAATTCCTACGTCTGAGATCATGAACCTATTCAGTTGAGCGGCAGTGTATACTTACAATTATGGGACTGCATGTAATTTATACATATGTACATATGTATATGCACATTTAGAGTTTCCAAACTTAGTGTTAGTATACAATTATTTATATTCTGCGGATTGTTCTGGATTTTAATTAGAGTTTTACACGTACAAAATTATCGTACGTTTTTCATATTATTAACTTTTATATGCAAAACTTTTATTTTCATATCCAATTTTAAATGAGTTTTATATATGTATAATATGTATAAATATATGTATATTTAATTTAGATTGAGTGAAAAAACCCAAAAGATATGTATGTATGTATGTTGGCATATTTTATCTCTTTATCGATGCTGTATGTAAGTCGGCCTGAGCCAATTCCAAAAATTTTGAATCATTGTATGAAAAACTTGCATGACTTAAAGTTTTGAATAATTAAGTTTTATCTAAATCTGACACCGATATCATTTAGCAGCCATACTAATAGCAACGATCGGTCGAAAATGCAGTTTTCGTGCCTGTTCATCTATATAGCTGAAACTAAAACAAAGTGTCGGGACAGAAACTGTATATTATAGTTTCATATGTTGATTTATTAATGTACACACATATATATATGTATATTCCTATTTAGTCTTCAAGTCATATAACAAAACCAAAAATACTTTAATTACATAATTACATTCATATTTAAGAGTTACATAATATTTGATGTGAATGTTGAGACAAGTATGAACTCGATGTATACAAAGCCAACGCTCAAAGTACTTAACTTTATAATAAATTTAAAGAAATAAAAATGAATATGTTATATTATGTTTAATACGCAGACACTAAATCTACTATTAAACGAACACATTCGACTAATCAGCAGATATGCTGCGATTATCCGAACACAACTCCAGACAACACAAAATTACCTACGGAATAAGCAGTGTAACGGCCTTGTCCCTTGGCTTAGGGTTTGTGTATTTAGTTTGTGCTTGGAGTAAAAATTGGAGTCGTAGTGTCTGCGGAGGGTGGGGGGGGGGATTGATTTACCTAAATGCATATTACTTGAATTTGTTGACTTTTTATGGCAAACTAAATGGGGAAAACTGTGTTAGAGTTAGACCGCGGCAACGTGTTGCAGGTTGCTCGCTGCTAGCTGCTCGCATTTTGATTCGAACTGTTTTATTGTCGAGAGTTTTACAAATTACTTTTTATGAGTATAATGCTAAAAAAAGAAGAAGCATTTTCGTTGCCGTTGTAAATGACATTCATAAAAACTTGATGACAGGTGTACCAAATTATGATTATTAAATTAAATATCCAGACACGCCCAAACACACGCACTCCTACACACGCCCTATGAGACACATGCAAAGCCATCAATTTGCTTTCACGAGCTTTTTTTATATTAATATACAAAAAATCAGATTTCTGCTTGACTTATTTGCCGAAATCCTTTAAAAAAAATTTTAAATTTTTTTACTTAATTATTACTAATTAAAAAATCTTATTTTTTCTTATTTAATTAATATCTTCACCATACAATTTGCACAAATTAATTTCAATTTTTGAATTATAATATATAATATAGAATTCCAAATGATATTCAGATTTTTTCACCTTGTCGAAGATTTTTGTACCCTTATAAGTTGAAACAAATAGTATTTTTATATTAAAACTTAATTATATGTGTCATTGATACATGGTAAGCAGTTAATACAGCACTCTAAACTTTTTACCTCTATCTCAAATTTCTATGGAATTCGTTCTCGGTACCTATGGAAAAGATAGGATGTATAGACTTTGTGACACTAGGAAATGTGTGTAGCGAGTGTAGGGAAGCATAATAGACTTCGATCAACAGTCCAATCGATTGCACCATGTCCTTTCGGCTATCGACATTTCGGAAGCAATGGAAGTATTGAATGTTTTGTAAAGTGTTGCAGGTACCTCTAGGCTTTATAAATCGAATATAACTTACCAAGCGACATGAACGATCTGTGGTGCAATTGGGGAAATTTGTGCATTTGAGGTGACAATCTCGGAAATTATGGAAAATTTCATTGAGTACCGGCTTGAGTACCCTCAAGCGATTGTAAGTTGTTTGTTTTGTTTTCTATTATTATCGAGATATGCGATAAATTATGCGATGCAATAATAATAATAATTAGCAAAATAATCTAAAAATATTTTAATTCAATTTAAAATTCAACAGATTTCGAGTATTTACGTATTTGTCACATTTATGCCAAGACCATATTTAACTTATTTAACAAATTCATACATTCAATTTGCTCGTTGCGACTCTTTTAATTTCAGTGCCACAAGCTAAATTGGGCTCGTTTTGAATAGACCGCTACTTTTAAATTTTTCCACATTTTCGCGCTTTATTCTTCCATTTTTCCCCTAGTTTTCCACACTTTACAGTTAGGTCTAGCCCTCATAAAAGTCAAAAGATTGAGCGTACAATCAACAACAAGCAGAAGGTGTAAAATTGTTTATATTCGCACGACTTACATGACGTATGCGTAATTTATGTCCTAGATGTTTGGGCGGTGCAAAAAATATATGCGACGCTGGGTAGTGTTGCAGATGGGGTACATGGGCCAGATGTGGCGCAGTGCGGGTGCGGGCACTGGTGCAGGTTCGAGCATGTTGCAGGTGTGCGGGTCACATAAGCGGTTTAATATTTCGAAACTTTAGCGTAAATTTGATGAATGTTTGTACATACTTTATTTTATGATTATGAGACTTTTGTTTCCGCCAGTTGAAACATGTGCACAACATTTATATATATTGTGTGTATCTTTGTATACTTGCTTATAATATATAATACACATGGTATAAACATACAAGTATCAGTACAAGTAACATGTTAAGTTCGAGACGCAAGTTGATCAGGCGGCAGCTGCAAATTATGTGAATTTGAACACATAGATGTTATAACATTTACGAAATTCGTAGTATTATGATTATGCATGCTGATCCCACAAGTCTGTATACATATGTATGTATATTAAATTATTTAAAACGGAAAGTGGCGTTAAAAGCTGTAAGCTTTAATCTTTTGAAATATGGTAACACTTTAAAACAAAATATTTTTATGGGTGATTATAAATCTAAAAGAATAATAACTGATATATTTCTCATAAATTAATTGCCAAGTACGGTCAAATTCCCAAGATTTATCATACAAATATAATAAATATTCGTTCGCTTAATTTGATTTATGATTTTGTTTAATTTTAAGTATACAAATTTCCCGCCAGTGTTTGCCTTTTAGCGTTACCAGATTCATTAAAATTAAATAATATCATGTTAATATTTAAACGTAGTTAAGCATTACATATATAATGTTTTTTATTTTTATTATTATTTTATTATTATTTTTATAGCTGCTAATTTAAAAAATGTAAATAAAAATCTTAAAAAACTTTCAATACTTTCCAGGGCTGCGCAAAAACAAACTCTCGCTGTACTTTGTGACGCGTTTTTGGTATTTTTCATTTAACAAGCTCATCGTACGTGACAAATCGTCAGAGTTGCCACTTCGATTTAGTTTGCTAGAGACATTCGTAGTGTGAACTTGCGATTGTGTGTTGAAAGTAGCAACAAATTAAATTTGTGCTAAACACTTGGCAACTCAAAGTACACATGTAGGTGTATATTCATACATAGGAACATATGCAGATGCAGTGCATATAATCAACCAAAATCAGTCCGCAACTCGCAAGAGTAACACTACAGAGCCAATCAAGAAACAGTAGAAAATGTAGTAACAAAAATAAATTTATGGCTGTGTTTGTTTTGTAAGTGTATGTGACAACGGTCTTAGCGGGCAAAAGCCACCATCGACGAGTAATTAAATGCAATGGGTAATTTCTAAATATTGAATTAATAAGTAATTATAATAATAATAACAACAACAATAAGAAAATCGAAACGAAGAAGCGAAATGCGCGTGTAAGAAGCAAGAGAGCCAAAAAAGAAACGAGAAGCACACACAGTGACATATACAGCACACACACGTGCCGCTGCCAACGTCGACGCGCCGTCTGTTTGTGTGCCTAAAATTGTGGCTCGACTCTCTCAGTCGGTTCGCGAGATTGTTGTGTGAGTGAGTGTATATAAGTGAGCTCTACTCTATAATCAAACCAACAAATTCAATGTGTGCGCAGGC
Source organism: Zaprionus obscuricornis (assembly GCA_037044475.1). Taxonomy (NCBI): domain Eukaryota; kingdom Metazoa; phylum Arthropoda; class Insecta; order Diptera; family Drosophilidae; genus Zaprionus; species Zaprionus obscuricornis. The sequence goes on along the minus strand of JBAMBR010004688.1, from coordinate 18,975 downwards.
GAACAACATTTAATTTAGAAACAAATTGCATGTTTAATGCTTGTCTCATTTTGGAAGCACTTTGTTAACCGTTGCTGAGTTGGCAACACTGTTAAAGAGCGCTAACTAAGCACGCACACGTACCCATTTATACAAACACAATCACATACTGCAAACTGCTTGTCGTCGTCATCGTCGCTCTCTCGCTCATTTCAATTTTCCTCAATGAATGAAAATTTTACACGGTAAAGTGGTCGCTGCGTCATTCGCAGTCGTGTTGTTTTACCATTTACGCGAGCAACAGCAGCGCAGTCAAACCAATAAAAATATATTAAAAATGCAGTTATAAAACACATATGCATACATATGTAAATACCTATTATTATTATTACATGTGACGATGCACATGTAATGTATTCGTGAGTGTGTAGGCCGCTACTAAGTTAAATCATTTTCAGTGTTTGTGTTGCGTGTGTTATAAAATAAATTAATTCTTTGGCATTTTGCATAACAATAACACAGCACAAATAGCCCCTGGGCAAAAATAATAACACGAGTGACAAAAAATAAACTCACATACAGACTTACAAAAGTATACGTTACGCAGTCAGAAAAAGCAGCAGACGGACACGGACGCCTACGTCAATAGCAAACGGTAAGCACAAGTTCTCACTCACCAACCACACTATCTGGCTCTCGCGCTCTCTCTATCTCTTGTTCGTTTACCTACTCTGTGCCATCGTCTTGTTGTGTGTTTGCCAATTAAAAAATTTCTTGATTCTTTGTTTTTCAACATGCGAAAATATTCTTACTCACAACATTTACACACACATATATATAAATAACACAAATATATATATATATATATATATATATATATATATACATATATATATAAACTTACACTTGCTCTTTACGTTGACAGAGGCAGCGATTACGACCGTGGCTGCGGCGCTCGCTTCATTCATCTCAATCCCAACAAAATACAAAACATACTCACACTAAGGCATAAGTAAAAAGCGACACTCTCCCTTGCTCTCTCTCGTTTGCCTGTTCTCTCACGCTGTCTCAAATAGAGTGACCATAGTATATCTGCTTTGTGTTGTAGCTGGTCAGGCCAGAAAGAACTAAACTGGGTTCTGTTGCTATTCAAATTTCTTTTGTTGTTGTTTTTGACGTTACTCACTACATATTAACATACAAATTATACCAACAATACTAATTTTTGTTCTATTGTTCTCTTCTATTATTATATTTTCCTTTTACAATTCAACAAAAAAAAAACTTCATAATAAAAACGAAAAGCAAAAAAAAGTAAGCTTAACAATAAATAGATGATCTATACGAGATATACATAAACACTCACATATATTTGGATGATATACGCGTGTGTGCTAAATAAAAAAATATAAATCTTGTATTAGAATTTATCGTCAGCTTCCGAAATTATATTCGTTTATTAAAAACAAATTTGAATATTAATTAATAATAAATAAGTGATAAATTGAAAATATAATCTTATTTTAAAATAAGTATCTATATTTTGTTGCATAAAAATCAATACGAACTAAAGACTATGGCAAATACATTTTTTTTGAGTGTATAGGAATAATTTGTACGCCAGTTCGAACACTGCTGCACTACTGTCAAATTGCACAGTTTTTCTGGTATTAACAAATTTTTTGTACTTCATAATCAAGTTTTTTTTTATATACAAGTGTATTAAGGAATTATCTATAACTCGTAATTTTTTTCACAGAGCACTGTGCAAAAAACTGTCTATGAATGTGTGTGTGTGTGTATAATTAGTGCTTACTCTTAGCACTGCAAGTGAATCTTTAACTCTCTTATTCCCTCACTCCTCTCTCTCTCTCTCTCTCTCCATTTGTTGGGCGCTCTCTTTTTCTTACTATCCCTGCTAATTTACATTTGATTGTGCGTGAGTGATAATTATTAGCAAATTACTAAACGCACTTAGCAACTACAACAACCACAACAATGACACTGAGTCGATAGCGTTTTGTTGTACATATACACATACAGACATGTACTCAAATTTTTTCACATATGCACATGCACGTGTACTTCCATATTTCAGTTTTTACATGTATGTGAAAGAACAAGAATATAAATATGTACAAAGCGTGCTCAATTCACATTCATTGTATTGAGTTTTTGTCTTAATTTTTTATTTCATACATACATATGTATATACATATATATATATAACACAAGCAATGGTAACAATTTGCCACTTGCGAACGCTGGTGCATTGAAATTGTCTGTAATTAGAGAACATTCGCAGTGGTCGAGTTTCTAGGAATTTTAATGAAGCCCGCAAAAAACTGTTTGTTTCACACAAACACAATTGACTTGCATACATATTGCTCCTCAACACACACACACATAAGCCAATTGCCAGACATGGTAGCGACACTCAGCGCAATCGCCGATGTCGTCGCTGCACAAAACAAAAAATGTTTAAAATAAAAAACGAGAATGGAAATATAAATAAATAACTATAAAACACATTTGTGATATTTGCTTACATTTATTTATTCTTGAGTGTTGGGTGGTGAAAACACGTGGTAAAAATCCAACTTTGAAATTCTCGTACGTTAATTGTTTATAAATGTACATATTTTATTTATATAAATATATATATAACATATATATACGATACATATGTACATGTATGTGTATTTCATTTTTTATTGATTTTTTTTCCGACAAAATGTTTTCATTCGTTTTTTATACGCTGCACGTTTTTCTAGTTTTTTCCTCCTCGGATTCTTTTGTGGCTATGAACCTTTTATGGCAGGACAAGTACGTTTATTCTATAGTCTATCGCAAATTTATCCACTATACAAATGCACTGAGAGAAATAAAACATTGATTTGACATAATATAAATACATCAAATATATAATCTCGGCTATCTTACCTATAATTTCAAATCTCAGTTTTAAAGTTATAAATTTAGGTATAGATGTTTCTTCCCGGATCATTGAAAAATCAATGAAATATTCCCAAATTGCGATTTAGCAAGAACCACTTTTTTATTTCCTAAGCTCTCCAACAAAACTAACATGATTTCAGCCAACAAACTTGATTAGACCTTAATATTACCAGTATAGGACCGAACAGTCAAAAATTAACTTTTTTATGACTTGCCGGCATAATATCGGCATGCCGAAGAAAATTTTATTTTATTTTAATTCAAAAAGCATTTTTTTTTAATAGATGTTAATGGTAATACTTTTCGTAATGGACATACAAATTTTAACAATTTGAGATTAATGTTGTATTATGTTTATTCAGCAGAAGAGTTAATCTCTCTAGTCTCGTAATAGCCTTGAATCTGTCTTTCTGGGCTTCCAATGCTTGTATATACAGTCATGAAAAAATAATAGAAACGAAAAAAATTTTTTTTTTGAAGCTAAGCTTCCGAGATTGTTTTAAAATATTATGCATGAAACACACTGTGCATGCACCGTTGATGATTGTTCTTAACTGTGAACTCCTTTTTGAGTGTCTTTCGTCATCAATTTTTTCTATGAATACACATGATTTCATGAATTTTTCGGAATTTTATGATTTAAAAGTAAAAGCACTAAGCATATAATATATTAATTGCTGAATATAATAATACTATAATACTTAGATGGATAGAAGAAGGCCTATCCATGGCGGGAATTGCCAACATAATTGAATGCTTAAGAAAAAAGTATTTTCTGCGATCCATTTCACGGAAAAGAAGGAGACACGTGGCAGAAAGCGAGAATGCGAAAATATTATGGAAGCGTCAGTACCAAGTAGAACTATTCGAAATAGGCTGCTGGTAGCAAATTTGAAGGCACATTCGGCTATGAGAGATCCTTCATTATCAAAAAAACATATCGAGAAGTGAGTCTGCTTTGACAAGAGGCACGAAAGTAGAAAAAATTGGAAAAATGCCCTTTGGTCCGACGAAACGAAGATAAATTGGTTGGGATCTGACGGGAATGTAAGGCGCCCAAAAAGTAATGCTTATGATCCTAAATTCGATATTGCCCGCTTAGTCACCTGACCTTAATTCCATAGAGCACTTGTGGGGGATATTGAAGCATAGGATAAGTGCTTTTTAACCAAAAAATAATGAAGATTTGTGGAAGAGAGTCCAGAAAGACAACCACAACCAAATATTAAAATAATCAATAGTTCATACCATTTTTATGAAATTTGCTTAATTACATAGGATTATTAATTGGGTTTCTATATTTTCCCAGGCCTAAAATAAAAATTAAATTAAATTACATTTTTTTATTGTGTTTATTAAATTAAATAATTTTTTGTAACAAATTATGAAAGCTGGTTGTGTTTATGTTTAAGAAAACTAAATAATTTAATTTTTTGTGATATTCTGAATTGGAAAATATCAATTTAAGAAAATTAAAACATGCGTTTCTATTATTTTTTCCATGACAATACTTTTGTTGCCATATGTCTCACATAATCTTCTGCATCACATTGTTGTTTACATTGCTAACATGTATAATTAAAGCTTAAAAGCCACAGTGGCTACAAACTAACACTATGAACACACAAACATACACACTTACGCACGTCATTCGTAACTTCAATATCAATCCATAAAAAAAAAAATAAACAAAGAAACTTGAAATTGCTTAAATCCGAGGTAAAATAAGACCGTGTGGAGCATTTACTGCTTAAATAAAACCCGAAATATAAACATAAACTGAAATGAAAAGCATTTGTAATGGTTATGGGCTTATGGGTCTTTACACTGTGATTAGATATTTTAGTGTTCAATCGTCTTGCATTCTTGTCGTTTTTTCTTTATTTTATTTTTTTTGTCGAATTGAATATCATTTGTACAAAAAAATACAAGATCTTGAAACAACTCCAACTACTGACAGTCCACTGAAGTCTGCAGATCTTGTGAGCAAGTCGAAGAACAGAAATCGACACACAAGATTCGCGTTCCGAGAGAACTCTACCATTAGCTGCATGGATGGATGGCAACAAATGCAGTCAGCAACAACAATAGCAATGGCAACAGAAACGCGAAAACAAAACCAACAGCACCAGCACTAGAAACAGACGACCCTCTCGATAAGCAGCGCTTCGTCGCGTCGTGTCGCGTAGCGTATACGCAGTGTACTGAGCGCTTGCTTGCTGGCTCACATACACATATGTATGTATATACATATGTATTTATGTGTGTGTGTGTGTGTGTGTGTGAGAGAGAGAGAGAGCGATATGATTGTGCTTGGTGCTGTTTTATGTGCTGCTGTTGTTATTGTTGTTGTTTTACTACATACTATAGTATAGTATGTACTACGTTTAACACCAGTAGCTGTCTGACAGCTTGGCTGCCGACGTCGTCTCGCAGTTGTTATTTCTGTTGTTGCTTTGGTGATGCTGCTTTTGATTTTTTATTTATTTATTTTATGGTGGCTTTTTGTTCGATTTTTTTTTAAATTTTTTGAAGTTCAAGAATATGAAAAGCAAAACGCGTAAAATGAACTAAACAAAAAAATGTAGCCGATTATATGATGTTGCCAACGCATGCTCCCTATAATATATATACCATATGTACCCATGCATATACACTAACTTGTGTGTGTGTGCTGGCAGCGATTACATACATATTTCGTACGGAATGACGCTGACGCTGCTTCTGTCGACTTCTCTCGTACTTCTTGCTTGGTGATTTTCTTCCTCGTGGCTTGGTTTATGTTGCCTTGGCTTGTTTTCTTCTTGGCTTTCGGTCATTTTGTTTGGATTTTTGTGTTGCTCACATATACACTGGTACACACAGCACACATACACATAGTCAGGCATACACACCCAGAGGCAGAAAAAAAAACAATAATCAGACTCACATGTATATGTTCTTGTGTAATTTTGAACCGGTTCTACGTTACGTTAGTTGCTGTTTCTGTCGCTCCTGATGTTCAAGATGATATTGTTGTTATTATAGGTTGCTGATGTTGCTGTTCTTGTAACTTTTCGATACGTTTTCTTGTTTGTTTGTTGCTCATACTCGTGCGCTCAGAATTCTTGCCTTTTTCTTCTTATTCTACACAAAATAATACAGCACAGCAACTAGTTGTATTACAACTTTAACCATTTCGCTCTTAGAATCTATACAACATTAGAAATGTTTTCTGTGCGTATATGTAACTCTTGCCCTCGAACAGTCCACAGCAATTTGTTATCCTCATATTCTAGAAGTGGTTTTACTCAATACGTACAAAATTCTCCTCTAGTTGCTCATGTGCCACTATTATAATCGACCCGCATTTGTAATTCATATGAACCAGATATGTAACATGTTCCTTTAAATATCGTATCGAAGAATCAATATTAATAATATGCAACCAGTTTGAGTTCATAAAATATATATTGTGGTCGAACTAACCACCGATCATATAATTCCATTCATTGACCTTATATTAATTCTAATTGAACTATAAGAACCACATAGCCCTCAATAAATTATTGTAAATAAACCTTCTAAAGTAATTCCTGTATGATCTACTGATGAATAAGCAATTAAAGCCTTTAAATCTGTTTGGCGTACACAAACAAAAATAATTAATACGATATGAAGCTATATGAATTTTATTTATTTTAATACCTTAATATAATTTCTATAGCTCGGAATTTCATATTATAATGATTTGCATCTAAAGTGCAATAAATATATTATAAACATAAACTTTCAACTTAATTCCGTCTTTATTTGCAAAGAGTTTATCATGTTTTATCGGTAGCATTATTTTTTTTTAGAGCGTAAAACTCAACTGTGTTCAGTTTCAATCTTACAATTTATGACTGCGCTCCTCTCAACGAGCCATGCTGCCTGACCCTAATCCGCACCTGTATTTTCATTTGGTATATCACCGACAATAACGCAGTACGTTGTCGCAGTTCAACAAGACCCCAAACATGCATTCCATGGTCTTCAACAACCTCAGTTTTCGCTGCTGCTGTCAGCGTTTTCGGGATCATTAATTACGTCTGGCTCCGTCTTCGTCTTAATCTTTGTTTTCTCCATTCGTCTCCATTCTCATCTCCAATTTTGTGTCTGTATACATTCTGTATATGTATTTCTGTTTCTGTCTCTATTTCATTCTGTCATCCGATTTGTATGTTTTTGTGATACTGTCTCTTTCCATTATAGGCAAGCAAGAACCGGATTATAAAAGAAGGAAACAAGAAGTTCAATAACTAAGAGAACAGGCCTGTTACGCCCGCTCTCCATTGTCGTATCGTTCCCTCAACTTTGGTTCAGTCATTTTCTAATACGATCGCAGCTCAAATTCGTATTAGAATTGTTCGTGTTCATGTTTGTGTTTGCACAAAGGCTGCTCTTTGTCTGATTGTGCCTCGGGCACGAAATATTTAAACTCAAGTTGAAACTCGGCACTGGATTGGACTGGTCGCGTCGTTTCCACTTTTATATCTCGTTGTCTCCCTCTTCCACTGTCCCTATATCTCCTTTATATTCCACTCTCTCTCTCTCTTCTCGAGTCTTTCGTTTTTTTTTTTATCTTAAATCATATTGAGCTGCTGCCACTGCGGTTTCTGCTCTTGCTGCTGCTGCCTTTGAGGCATACTATATCATACGCATTTACATATTTTAAGCATGCGTTGTGCCTATTTTTACTCTCCTTTCATTGCTTGCTGACCTACCTCCGCTCCATTCACCCACCCGTCGACCACTCCACTATTTGCTTCTGATTTTACTAGCTGTTCCTCTCCTGCTACGCTGCTATGACTAAGCGCAAGCCCTCATTAGCATTGGAACATTATTTACAACTCTTGAAAGCCCCTACACTTCTGTTTGCCGATAAGCCGATGGAAACATGTTTCAGTTGAGAGCGCCGCAAAACGTATTTTATTTAGTACGACATATATATGTGGATATGTATTTCAAAATCTCCTCCTTGTTTCAATAGCCAGCATTTACTCTTTAAGTTTTGATTCCAGTTCAGTCTCTGTCGTATTTTCTAGAATATCCCAAAAATACAAAAAAAAATTAGTTTCAATTGTCGATTCTCAAATAAGCATTAATGTTTCTCTAAAATATCATAAACTATAGAATTTGGAACTCTTAAAAAAATCCAGTTTGGAAGCTAAATGCTGTAATATCAATGCGCTGAATGTTTAATACTCTTGCAAATTAACAATAAATAATTTATCATTCAGAAACCCAATTTTCGATCGGTTGTGTCATTGTATGTGTAAAGTTGTTTTTTTCCGACCAAACTTGCCAATACCTTAATACCAACAGTATAATTTATAAAGTCTGAGATAAATGTACATACATTCATATATGCTTCTGCAACCAACAACAGTTTGTGAGAGCTTGAGAAGGAAGCCAGAGTTGGCACATTCCTCATGTTTGTTTGCACATGACTTGCCTGAAGAAAGAATAAAATAAATAAAACTCTTACCGTTAAGTCCCATGTGCAGGTTTCAGGGCCCAGACTCTGACCTTGTTTAAATTGCAGTCCCGGATGAGTTGTTAGAGGCTGTATGAGTAGTAGCCAAACAGTACCAGTATCAAAAACTGCGACAAATCAAGATCGAATCAAACAAGACTTAAACGCACATTATCATTATTATTTTTTTAATTTTATGTCATTTTGTTTTTGTTGTTGATTATACATTTCATATATACTGCGTATATATCCGTACTCGTACATGACAACCAATGGCTATGAGTGATGTCTGTGTCTAACACGTACGTCTCTTTTACATAATTTATATTTATTTATAGTATATAGTAAAATAGAGCGAGAGCTATTAGTAGATTTTATTAAACGATGCAATAAATAAATATACTAGTTGTATACAGTTTGTCCATTTAATTATATCATCACTTAATTGATGAACTTAAATACACATACATTTCGATTAGTCCTATTAAACAAAATTATTAGATTTGTTATTCATCTGATGGATAAACATTTAATAAATTATCAAATATATTTTATTTTCACAACTTTTAGCTTTGTATCAATCAACAGAAATAAAAAAAAAATTGGCTTCAAATATTAAATATAAATATTCTGTCTAAATAAATAACTTGAATTAGATTTAGAAACTCAATACCTTAACTACAATATATATGTATACTGGGAGTAATTGATATTTCCAAGAGTTACAAAAATTTTTAACTATTACATAACAAAATTTTATTATAGTATTTAAACACAGAAATATTTACAGATTAATAGATCTTATTATAAGATGAAGATGATTATGAAATACATACGAAGCTTTTATACTCTTAATAACTTCTTTTGTTATATTGATATAATAAAATATATTTATAGCTGCAAGTACGCTAAAAATATTTGACTTTGTCACACTCTTTTCATGGCAATAATGAAATTCAAATAATGGAAGAATTAAAGAGAATGAAGTGTTTAAGATCAAGAAAATGCTAGTGAATTGTCAAAGAACACACATCGAAATACAGATATATGCATACAAACATACAGATGAACAAACTTATAGACGAGCATAATATAATAGACATAAGTACATATAGGACTGTATGTATTTGAGCATTCAGTGAATACAAATTAAAAAGATGAGATGAAAGAAAGGAGCAATGTATGTATATGTATATATATTATGTATATACATGTTTTTAAGTATATGAATAAAGATTAAAACAATAACAACAACCAAAGAAAACAAGCTGATAAGTCATATGTAATGCATTAAATTTGTATTTCTACTTATATACTTGTATATATAATCAGATGCATATTTATATACCTAACCATATACATACATATAAACATTTAGGAATATGTATACATGTATATAGCCTATAACCGATACACCTAGGAATGCATCGTGTAGTTTTTGTATTCCGGCTTATCATTGTTAAATACAAATTTAAATTACATATGACTTATCAGCTTGTTTTCTTTGGTTGTTGTTATTGTTTTAATCTTTATTCATATACTTAAAAACATGTATATACATAATATATATACATATACATACATTGCTCCTTTCTTTCATCTCATCTTTTTAATTTGTATTCACTGAATGCTCAAATACATACAGTCCTATATGTACTTATGTCTATTATATTATGCTCGTCTATAAGTTTGTTCATCTGTATGTTTGTATGCATATATCTGTATTTCGATGTGTGTTCTTTGACAATTCACTAGCATTTTCTTGATCTTAAACACTTCATTCTCTTTAATTCTTCCATTATTTGAATTTCATTATTGCCATGAAAAGAGTGTGACAAAGTCAAATATTTTTAGCGTACTTGCAGCTATAAATATATTTTATTATATCAATATAACAAAAGAAGTTATTAAGAGTATAAAAGCTTCGTATGTATTTCATAATCATCTTCATCTTATAATAAGATCTATTAATCTGTAAATATTTCTGTGTTTAAATACTATAATAAAATTTTGTTATGTAATAGTTAAAAATTTTTGTAACTCTTGGAAATATCAATTACTCCCAGTATACATATATATTGTAGTTAAGGTATTGAGTTTCTAAATCTAATTCAAGTTATTTATTTAGACAGAATATTTATATTTAATATTTGAAGCCAATTTTTTTTTTATTTCTGTTGATTGATACAAAGCTAAAAGTTGTGAAAATAAAATATATTTGATAATTTATTAAATGTTTATCCATCAGATGAATAACAAATCTAATAATTTTGTTTAATAGGACTAATCGAAATGTATGTGTATTTAAGTTCATCAATTAAGTGATGATATAATTAAATGGACAAACTGTATACAACTAGTATATTTATTTATTGCATCGTTTAATAAAATCTACTAATAGCTCTCGCTCTATTTTACTATATACTATAAATAAATATAAATTATGTAAAAGAGACGTACGAGTTAGACACAGACTCACTCATAGCCATTGGTTGTCATGTACGAGTACGGATATATACGCAGTATATATGAAATGTATAATCAACAACAAAAACAAAATGACATAAAATTAAAAAAATAATAATGATAATGTGCGTTTAAGTCTTGTTTGATTCGATCTTGATTTGTCGCAGTTTTTGATACTGGTACTGTTTGGCTACTACTCATACAGCCTCTAACAACTCATCCGGGACTGCAATTTAAACAAGGTCAGAGTCTGGGCCCTGAAACCTGCACATGGGACTTAACGGTAAGAGTTTTATTTATTTTATTCTTTCTTCAGGCAAGTCATGTGCAAACAAACATGAGGAATGTGCCAACTCTGGCTTCCTTCTCAAGCTCTCACAAACTGTTGTTGGTTGCAGAAGCATATATGAATGTATGTACATTTATCTCAGACTTTATAAATTATACTGTTGGTATTGGCAAGTTTGGTCGGAAAAAAACAACTTTACACATACAATGACACAACCGATCGAAAATTGGGTTTCTGAATGATAAATTATTTATTGTTAATTTGCAAGAGTATTAAACATTCAGCGCATTGATATTACAGCATTTAGCTTCCAAACTGGATTTTTTTAAGAGTTCCAAATTCTATAGTTTATGATATTTTAGAGAAACATTAATGCTTATTTGAGAATCGACAATTGAAACTAATTTTTTTTTGTATTTTTGGGATATTCTAGAAAATACGACAGAGACTGAACTGGAATCAAAACTTAAAGAGTAAATGCTGGCTATTGAAACAAGGAGGAGATTTTGAAATACATATCCACATATATATGTCGTACTAAATAAAATACGTTTTGCGGCGCTCTCAACTGAAACATGTTTCCATCGGCTTATCGGCAAACAGAAGTGTAGGGGCTTTCAAGAGTTGTAAATAATGTTCCAATGCTAATGAGGGCTTGCGCTTAGTCATAGCAGCGTAGCAGGAGAGGAACAGCTAGTAAAATCAGAAGCAAATAGTGGAGTGGTCGACGGGTGGGTGAATGGAGCGGAGGTAGGTCAGCAAGCAATGAAAGGAGAGTAAAAATAGGCACAACGCATGCTTAAAATATGTAAATGCGTATGATATAGTATGCCTCAAAGGCAGCAGCAGCAAGAGCAGAAACCGCAGTGGCAGCAGCTCAATATGATTTAAGATAAAAAAAAAAACGAAAGACTCGAGAAGAGAGAGAGAGAGTGGAATATAAAGGAGATATAGGGACAGTGGAAGAGGGAGACAACGAGATATAAAAGTGGAAACGACGCGACCAGTCCAATCCAGTGCCGAGTTTCAACTTGAGTTTAAATATTTCGTGCCCGAGGCACAATCAGACAAAGAGCAGCCTTTGTGCAAACACAAACATGAACACGAACAATTCTAATACGAATTTGAGCTGCGATCGTATTAGAAAATGACTGAACCAAAGTTGAGGGAACGATACGACAATGGAGAGCGGGCGTAACAGGCCTGTTCTCTTAGTTATTGAACTTCTTGTTTCCTTCTTTTATAATCCGGTTCTTGCTTGCCTATAATGGAAAGAGACAGTATCACAAAAACATACAAATCGGATGACAGAATGAAATAGAGACAGAAACAGAAATACATATACAGAATGTATACAGACACAAAATTGGAGATGAGAATGGAGACGAATGGAGAAAACAAAGATTAAGACGAAGACGGAGCCAGACGTAATTAATGATCCCGAAAACGCTGACAGCAGCAGCGAAAACTGAGGTTGTTGAAGACCATGGAATGCATGTTTGGGGTCTTGTTGAACTGCGACAACGTACTGCGTTATTGTCGGTGATATACCAAATGAAAATACAGGTGCGGATTAGGGTCAGGCAGCATGGCTCGTTGAGAGGAGCGCAGTCATAAATTGTAAGATTGAAACTGAACACAGTTGAGTTTTACGCTCTAAAAAAAAATAATGCTACCGATAAAACATGATAAACTCTTTGCAAATAAAGACGGAATTAAGTTGAAAGTTTATGTTTATAATATATTTATTGCACTTTAGATGCAAATCATTATAATATGAAATTCCGAGCTATAGAAATTATATTAAGGTATTAAAATAAATAAAATTCATATAGCTTCATATCGTATTAATTATTTTTGTTTGTGTACGCCAAACAGATTTAAAGGCTTTAATTGCTTATTCATCAGTAGATCATACAGGAATTACTTTAGAAGGTTTATTTACAATAATTTATTGAGGGCTATGTGGTTCTTATAGTTCAATTAGAATTAATATAAGGTCAATGAATGGAATTATATGATCGGTGGTTAGTTCGACCACAATATATATTTTATGAACTCAAACTGGTTGCATATTATTAATATTGATTCTTCGATACGATATTTAAAGGAACATGTTACATATCTGGTTCATATGAATTACAAATGCGGGTCGATTATAATAGTGGCACATGAGCAACTAGAGGAGAATTTTGTACGTATTGAGTAAAACCACTTCTAGAATATGAGGATAACAAATTGCTGTGGACTGTTCGAGGGCAAGAGTTACATATACGCACAGAAAACATTTCTAATGTTGTATAGATTCTAAGAGCGAAATGGTTAAAGTTGTAATACAACTAGTTGCTGTGCTGTATTATTTTGTGTAGAATAAGAAGAAAAAGGCAAGAATTCTGAGCGCACGAGTATGAGCAACAAACAAACAAGAAAACGTATCGAAAAGTTACAAGAACAGCAACATCAGCAACCTATAATAACAACAATATCATCTTGAACATCAGGAGCGACAGAAACAGCAACTAACGTAACGTAGAACCGGTTCAAAATTACACAAGAACATATACATGTGAGTCTGATTATTGTTTTTTTTTCTGCCTCTGGGTGTGTATGCCTGACTATGTGTATGTGTGCTGTGTGTACCAGTGTATATGTGAGCAACACAAAAATCCAAACAAAATGACCGAAAGCCAAGAAGAAAACAAGCCAAGGCAACATAAACCAAGCCACGAGGACGAAAATCACCAAGCAAGAAGTACGAGAGAAGTCGACAGAAGCAGCGTCAGCGTCTCATTCCGTACGAAATATGTATGTAATCGCTGCCAGCACACACACACAAGTTAGTGTATATGCATGGGTACATATGGTATATATATTATAGGGAGCATGCGTTGGCAACATCATATAATCGGCTACATTTTTTTGTTTAGTTCATTTTACGCGTTTTGCTTTTCATATTCTTGAACTTCAAAAAATTTAAAAAAAAATCGAACAAAAAGCCACCATAAAATAAATAAATAAAAAATCAAAAGCAGCATCACCAAAGCAACAACAGAAATAACAACTGCGAGACGACGTCGGCAGCCAAGCTGTCAGACAGCTACTGGTGTTAAACGTAGTACATACTATACTATAGTATGTAGTAAAACAACAACAATAACAACAGCAGCACATAAAACAGCACCAAGCACAATCATATCGCTCTCTCTCTCTCTCACACACACACACACACACACACATAAATACATATGTATATACATACATATGTGTATGTGAGCCAGCAAGCAAGCGCTCAGTACACTGCGTATACGCTACGCGACACGACGCGACGAAGCGCTGCTTATCGAGAGGGTCGTCTGTTTCTAGTGCTGGTGCTGTTGGTTTTGTTTTCGCGTTTCTGTTGCCATTGCTATTGTTGTTGCTGACTGCATTTGTTGCCATCCATCCATGCAGCTAATGGTAGAGTTCTCTCGGAACGCGAATCTTGTGTGTCGATTTCTGTTCTTCGACTTGCTCACAAGATCTGCAGACTTCAGTGGACTGTCAGTAGTTGGAGTTGTTTCGAGATCTTGTATTTTTTTGTACAAATGATATTCAATTCGACAAAAAAAATAAAATAAAGAAAAAACGACAAGAATGCAAGACGATTGAACACTAAAATATCTAATCACAGTGTAAAGACCCATAAGCCCATAACCATTACAAATGCTTTTCATTTCAGATTATGTTTATATTTCGGGTTTTATTTAAGCAGTAAATGCTCCACACGGTCTTATTTTACCTCGGATTTAAGCAATTTCAAGTTTCTTTGTTTATTTTTTTTTTATGGATTGATATTGAAGTTACGAATGACGTGCGTAAGTGTGTATGTTTGTGTGTTCATAGTGTTAGTTTGTAGCCACTGTGGCTTTTAAGCTTTAATTATACATGTTAGCAATGTAAACAACAATGTGATGCAGAAGATTATGTGAGACATATGGCAACAAAAGTATTGTCATGGAAAAAATAATAGAAACGCATGTTTTAATTTTCTTAAATTGATATTTTCCAATTCAGAATATCACAAAAAATTAAATTATTTAGTTTTCTTAAACATAAACACAACCAGCTTTCATAATTTGTTACAAAAAATTATTTAATTTAATAAACACAATAAAAAAATGTAATTTAATTTAATTTTTATTTTAGGCCTGGGAAAATATAGAAACCCAATTAATAATCCTATGTAATTAAGCAAATTTCATAAAAAAGGTATGAACTATTGATTATTTTAATATTTGGTTGTGGTTGTCTTTCTGGACTCTCTTCCGCAAATCTTCATTATTTTTTGGTTAAAAAGCACTTATCCTATGCTTCAATATCCCCCACAAGTGCTCTATGGAATTAAGGTCAGGTGACTAAGCGGGCAATATCGAATTTAGGATCATAAGCATTACTTTTTGGGCGCCTTACATTCCCGTCAGATCCCAACCAATTTATCTTCGTTTCGTCTGACCAAAGGGCATTTTTCCAATTTTTTCTACTTTCGTGCCTCTTGTCAAAGCAGACTCACTTCTCGATATGTTTTTTTGATAATGAAGGATCTCTCATAGCCGAATGTGCCTTCAAATTTGCTACCAGCAGCCTATTTCGAATAGTTCTACTTGGTACTGACGCTTCCATAATATTTTCGCATTCTCGCTTTCTGCCACGTGTCTCCTTCTTTTCCGTGAAATGGATCGCAGAAAATACTTTTTTCTTAAGCATTCAATTATGTTGGCAATTCCCGCCATGGATAGGCCTTCTTCTATCCATCTAAGTATTATAGTATTATTATATTCAGCAATTAATATATTATATGCTTAGTGCTTTTACTTTTAAATCATAAAATTCCGAAAAATTCATGAAATCATGTGTATTCATAGAAAAAATTGATGACGAAAGACACTCAAAAAGGAGTTCACAGTTAAGAACAATCATCAACGGTGCATGCACAGTGTGTTTCATGCATAATATTTTAAAACAATCTCGGAAGCTTAGCTTCAAAAAAAAAATTTTTTTCGTTTCTATTATTTTTTCATGACTGTATATACAAGCATTGGAAGCCCAGAAAGACAGATTCAAGGCTATTACGAGACTAGAGAGATTAACTCTTCTGCTGAATAAACATAATACAACATTAATCTCAAATTGTTAAAATTTGTATGTCCATTACGAAAAGTATTACCATTAATATCTATTAAAAAAAAATGCTTTTTGAATTAAAATAAAATAAAATTTTCTTCGGCATGCCGATATTATGCCGGCAAGTCATAAAAAAGTTAATTTTTGACTGTTCGGTCCTATACTGGTAATATTAAGGTCTAATCAAGTTTGTTGGCTGAAATCATGTTAGTTTTGTTGGAGAGCTTAGGAAATAAAAAAGTGGTTCTTGCTAAATCGCAATTTGGGAATATTTCATTGATTTTTCAATGATCCGGGAAGAAACATCTATACCTAAATTTATAACTTTAAAACTGAGATTTGAAATTATAGGTAAGATAGCCGAGATTATATATTTGATGTATTTATATTATGTCAAATCAATGTTTTATTTCTCTCAGTGCATTTGTATAGTGGATAAATTTGCGATAGACTATAGAATAAACGTACTTGTCCTGCCATAAAAGGTTCATAGCCACAAAAGAATCCGAGGAGGAAAAAACTAGAAAAACGTGCAGCGTATAAAAAACGAATGAAAACATTTTGTCGGAAAAAAAATCAATAAAAAATGAAATACACATACATGTACATATGTATCGTATATATATGTTATATATATATTTATATAAATAAAATATGTACATTTATAAACAATTAACGTACGAGAATTTCAAAGTTGGATTTTTACCACGTGTTTTCACCACCCAACACTCAAGAATAAATAAATGTAAGCAAATATCACAAATGTGTTTTATAGTTATTTATTTATATTTCCATTCTCGTTTTTTATTTTAAACATTTTTTGTTTTGTGCAGCGACGACATCGGCGATTGCGCTGAGTGTCGCTACCATGTCTGGCAATTGGCTTATGTGTGTGTGTGTTGAGGAGCAATATGTATGCAAGTCAATTGTGTTTGTGTGAAACAAACAGTTTTTTGCGGGCTTCATTAAAATTCCTAGAAACTCGACCACTGCGAATGTTCTCTAATTACAGACAATTTCAATGCACCAGCGTTCGCAAGTGGCAAATTGTTACCATTGCTTGTGTTATATATATATATGTATATACATATGTATGTATGAAATAAAAAATTAAGACAAAAACTCAATACAATGAATGTGAATTGAGCACGCTTTGTACATATTTATATTCTTGTTCTTTCACATACATGTAAAAACTGAAATATGGAAGTACACGTGCATGTGCATATGTGAAAAAATTTGAGTACATGTCTGTATGTGTATATGTACAACAAAACGCTATCGACTCAGTGTCATTGTTGTGGTTGTTGTAGTTGCTAAGTGCGTTTAGTAATTTGCTAATAATTATCACTCACGCACAATCAAATGTAAATTAGCAGGGATAGTAAGAAAAAGAGAGCGCCCAACAAATGAGAGAGAGAGAGAGAGAGAGAGAGTGAGGGAATAAGAGAGTTAAAGATTCACTTGCAGTGCTAAGAGTAAGCACTAATTATACACACACACACACATTCATAGACAGTTTTTTGCACAGTGCTCTGTGAAAAAAATTACGAGTTATAGATAATTCCTTAATACACTTGTATATAAAAAAAAACTTGATTATGAAGTACAACAAATTTGTTAATACCAGAAAAACTGTGCAATTTGACAGTAGTGCAGCAGTGTTCGAACTGGCGTACAAATTATTGCTATACACTCAAAAAAAATGTATTTGCCATAGTCTTTAGTTCGTATTGATTTTTATGCAACAAAATATAGATACTTATTTTAAAATAAGATTATATTTTCAATTTATCACTTATTTATTATTAATTAATATTCAAATTTGTTTTTAATAAACGAATATAATTTCGGAAGCTGACGATAAATTCTAATACAAGATTTATATTTTTTTATTTAGCACACACGCGTATATCATCCAAATATATGTGAGTGTTTATGTATATCTCGTATAGATCATCTATTTATTGTTAAGCTTACTTTTTTTTGCTTTTCGTTTTTATTATGAAGTTTTTTTTTTGTTGAATTGTAAAAGGAAAATATAATAATAGAAGAGAACAATAGAACAAAAATTAGTATTGTTGGTATAATTTGTATGTTAATATGTAGTGAGTAACGTCAAAAACAACAACAAAAGAAATTTGAATAGCAACAGAACCCAGTTTAGTTCTTTCTGGCCTGACCAGCTACAACACAAAGCAGATATACTATGGTCACTCTATTTGAGACAGCGTGAGAGAACAGGCAAACGAGAGAGAGCAAGGGAGAGTGTCGCTTTTTACTTATGCCTTAGTGTGAGTATGTTTTGTATTTTGTTGGGATTGAGATGAATGAAGCGAGCGCCGCAGCCACGGTCGTAATCGCTGCCTCTGTCAACGTAAAGAGCAAGTGTAAGTTTATATATATATGTATATATATATATATATATATATATATATATAAATATATTTGTGTTATTTATATATATGTGTGTGTAAATGTTGTGAGTAAGAATATTTTCGCATGTTGAAAAACAAAGAATCAAGAAATTTTTTAATTGGCAAACACACAACAAGACGATGGCACAGAGTAGGTAAACGAACAAGAGATAGAGAGAGCGCGAGAGCCAGATAGTGTGGTTGGTGAG
>JBAMBR010004684.1:0-55927 GCA_037044475.1 Zaprionus obscuricornis | reverse complement strand
AATGATGGCTCGAGACACATTCGCACAGCATGTCATAAACTTGCAACCAAAAAAAGAGTTAAAAAAAAAAGCAACACACAGAGAAGACAAATAAATAAAATAAAATAAATTGTCAATGCAACAATATCAACGATATACTACATATATATATATATGTATATATATGTATATATATATTTATACTAAACTGCTTTCATTAAATATGCAGAAAGTATTTAAGATTTACCGTTATGCACACACACTTAGCGTAAAGCACAAGTCAATAACAAGTCAAACCAGATCAGTTCAATTAATGCACAGGTTTATATAGATATTGTATATGTAGTATATATATATTATATATTTTTTTTTGCCTCTTAGCATTTAGAATCATTTTTTTTTTTTTTTGTGGCTAGCCAAAAAAATGTTGCTCAAAAGCTTGCGGCTAATTCCCTGGCCAACTGGTAATAAATAAAAAGTTATATAGCTGCTATATACAAATATTTATTGCTACATATCTGTTTTTGTATTGCGACTATATTAGCAGTGCTTACTTCACAGGAATTTCCAATCAATTGATGCTGGCTGCTGGCTGCCGATGCCAATGGCAATGTCAAGCAACGACCTTGTGACGTCACAGCTGATAGTTATTGCATGTTGACTGTTTACTGTTGTTATTGTTGCTGTGTGGTTACCTGTTCTTCAGCATGCGGGCAACTGTAGTTTGAAGGGTATCTTAAGCTTAAGCTTTCCAAAATGCTGAAGATGACTCACACATTAATTTTTTTGTGTTACAATTTTTTTGTATTTCATATTTTGGTGATTTTTTTTTTTCTTTTTGCAGATTTCCAAATATGACGCAAAAATTTCCAAGCATTCAATTGTAGGATTTTTTTATGCATTTTGACCAGCTCAGAATGATCTGTGTGTCTGTCTGTGATGACTTGGCTGATTTTTTTTTTCTGCCCACTCATAGACAATGTCGCTAAAGTTGTTTATTGTTGCTGCGAGAGACTCTTATACTTAGTATATGGTTGACTATATACCCTTAGGGCTCGTTTACCTTCTTGTTGTTGTTATTGTTGTTCTCTGTTGCTGCTTGTTAACATGATGTGCAGCAAATGGGGCTGCCAAACAATGGGGCAAACAGTCAACAGGCAGCATACAACAACAACAACAACAACAACAAATATAAAGTTGAAAGTGAAACTGAAATCGAAAACTGTTGCAAAAGCGTGAAAATAGAGCAATAAGTTTTGCAATGTCTGTCTGTCTGTGCCACAAAGACAACTCAGAGACTCTGTGTGCCTCTTCTGTGTTCTTGCTACAAAAGCATAAGATGCGTGGACAACGATACCAACAAAAAAAAGACTCTGCAACACCAAGAGCAACAGACAACAAAGTTATTAACGGCAGGCGTGACAAGAGGCGAGGACATAGTGCATTATTTTATTTTCAATTTAATGATGGGCCATAGAGTGAGAAGAGTTTCGCTAACTTGTTCGCCAACTGATTGGCTTCATTTGCAACAAATTTCGTTACGGCCCAAAATCAAGTCAAGTTTTGTCCACACAGAATCCACACACACACACACATTTTTATTGTTGTTGTCCATCAGTTGTGACAGTGTGTTGTCGTGCGGGTGTTTGTTGTTGTTGTTGCTGTCAGTTGTTGCGTGCCGATGACGTCGTCGACGGTGTCAGTGGCGGCAGCAGTATTGCAGGCGTTGCAATCAACAGAAGTAGATCGCGATTGCGCTGAACACCAAAGCAACAACAATAACAAAAAAAAATAACAGAGTGAAGAAACCAAAAAAAAAAAACATACAAAAACACAACGACAACAATAACAACAACAACAAGAAGAAGTGAAACATACAAGAAAACTAACAAGGTTGCAAACAAAGTTGAAGGTCGCTTTAGAGCGACAACAACACGTAGCGCTACAGCTTGCTCGTATATATGTATGAGTGTTTGTGTATGCGTGTGTGTGTGTGTGTGTGTGTGTATATGTGAGTGATCGCTTTGAAATGAAACAATATCGATATCGTTCGCACAGAGTTGCCATGTAATAAGTAACAAACGCCGCACGACATTCGACATTATGCAAAAGACATAAGAAATAGGAATTGAGAATTGTGAAGTGGAGAGAAAGAGAGAGAGAGAAACTTTAGAAGTCCTAGTATGCATGCTAGCAAGGGAAAGCGACAGAAGCCTGCATTTGCCTTATCGCCATAATTGAAGTAGTTGCATTGTCTATAAATTCTTTTAGTCTCTCTGCCTAACAAACTACGTGGGTTGCCGGCAAATGCTTTTGACTTTGTTTTTGTTTTTGTCTTTGACTTTGACTTGTTGATGTCAATGCGTACGCAAAAATATGTAAATGTAATTAAAAGAAAAATTTTGCACTACATTCAAGTCGACGAATTGATACTCAGCATTGTGACTGTCAAATATTTTGCCAGCTGTAATAATATTTACAGCATAAAGCTAATGTCGACAGATGGCGCCACTTTACAGCTGTTAATTGTCACTTGCTGTTATCGATTATTATCGCAGTTGCTTTCTCTCTCAATTTGCACAAAAAATTAGAAAAACCCTTTACACTGATTATAAAATGCAAAATAAAACAAGAACTTAGGGATACTAGCTAGCACTAGCAGCCAACGGGCAGGAAATGCAGCACAAATCACGCCAAACGATTGACAACTACTAATGATCACATGCCTGCCAAGTATTCTGTTGTCTAACTGCAAACAAATGCTGCTGCCACTGTTTCCTGCACAGCTGCAACAGCTGCAACAGCTGCTAAAGTGAATGAATGAAGAAGATTTCGCTTGTGAAAGAAGAGTGAAAGAATGTAGACTGTAGATTGTATAAAAAATTTACTTGCACTTAAGTGAAAACTTTTGTGACACTTAATTAGTATTTGCACTCTCTATCCCAAAGACAATGATGATGATGATGATGCTAATTATAATGTTAATGATGATGATGATGTTAATGATAATGATGACTATGATGACATTGGAAATGGAAAACAATTGAAAGCAAGCTTATCACTAGACAGACATTGAGGCGTAGTCGACAGCGAATGATGAGGGGGGAGGTGAGGCCTGGGAACGTGTGTACGCAAGTTCGTTAGAGTTATCGTAGCACAAACATCGCTAATTTATTTGTCAATCAGGTAAAACGTATGAAGCTAACAAACATATAAACTACACATAATTGCATTTACTTTGGCCTCCAAAAGGATTAGTTTAGTCTGATAAGCAGTAGACGGCCAGACATAACATCTCTTCTTGGCTAAGACTAAGACTAAAACTAAAACTAAAACTCAAACTGCAGCTCAACTCAAGTCAAGTCAACTTCAACCTTCGAAATGCACTCGTAATAAATTGAATTCACCTTTTGTGTCTGTTTGTATTTGCGCCAAAGTGCTGCAACAACAACAACAGCAGCAGCAACAGGCAACCCACAGAGATCCCTTTTTTATACACTTACAGAGTGTATATTCATTTTGGCCAGCAGTTTGTAACATTCTGTAGAAGGCGTGGCGTAATATTCTGTATTCTTGATCAGCATCGACAGTAGCATCCAAATATTCATGTCCATCTGTTTTAACTGTTTTCTTTGTTTGTAAAGCTGTCCAACTGAAACTTATAGAATTTGAGTTTAGATACGACTTATACTTCTCCTATTAATTTGGTCAAAATAGGACCACTATATCATATAGCTGCCATAGGAACCAACGGTCGAAAATGGAGTTTTCGTATGAAAATTTTTTTTGTCTGTTAAGCTATAAGGATGAAACTTACAGAATTTAAGTTAAGCAATAACATATATGTCTCATATAAATTTGGTCTAAATCGGACCACTATATCATATACCTTCCATAGGAACCATCGGTCGAAAATTGACTTTTCGTATGAAAATCTTTTTTGTCTGTTAAGCTATACGGATGAAACTTACAGAATATAAGTTTAGCAATAACATATACGTCTCATATAAATTTGGTCTAAATCGGACCACTATATCACATAGCTGCCATAGAAACGATCGATCGAAAATGAAGTTTTTGTAAGAAAAATTTTTTTGTTTGTTAAGCTAACCGGCTGAAACTAACACGATTTGAGTTTAGCAATAACATATACATCTTATATAAATTTGGTCTAAATCGGACTACTATATCATATAGCTGCCATAGAAACAATCGTGCGAAAATTAAATTTTTGTATGAAAAGTTTACTTCAAAGACTGCAAGTTTATAGAGTATGACAAATTCGGATATATTGCTTTCTTGTTTTCTCTTTTATTATTTGAGTTCCATTGCTATCTCTACATTGAGCCCTGTGCGCAACATCTACTGGCACTTCTAAGACCCACACACGCATTCGCATTCACATTCGCATTCGCGATTTCACGTCGTTGTAGTTGTAGTTGTAGTTGGTCAGTTTTATAAGCTAGCAATTGGCATAAATATCACTTTGCTGCTCCCTTGAGCGTGTGGCAGTCGCTGTTACTGTTGCAGTTACTACTGCTGCTGCCTGCCACTGCTTGCTGCTGCTGATGTTGCCCTTTGTGGTGCATCTATCTCACTTACTCTTCGTACATCTCTTTCTTGCTTACTCTTCATGCCATTTGGTAGCCTTGATAAATTTCATACAAGTTATTCTAACATTTTTACTATTGCTAGCTAGCCCTTGCCTTGTTCTTTGGCCCTTGCCTTGCTGCCATATGCTTCATGATTGAGTTAACTTCATTTGGGCAAGCGACACGTGCGCCTTGCCACATCTCTTTGCACCGTTGCTAGTTTGTCCATTTGGCTTTGTGTTTAGTTTGGGATTTATTTTATTGCCTCTTAGGCAAACATGTCAGTTATGTTTGCGAAAGTACATATCATCAGGCTCAGACATGCGTGTAGGTTTACTCTATACAGCAACAACAACAATAACAACAACAATAGCTACAACAACAGCTCGTAACAAGCAAGGGCAACAAGCATCATCTACAGCATCTACAACAGCCTCCAATATCCAATAAGACTCAAATACATTTAGAGAGAAAATTCGTATGTACATAGAGACACCCGTTGCTTGTGGTACTTATTTATGGCAAAATTTTTCTTCTTTTTTTTATTTCGTTAAGTAAAATCTTGAAAGTGTCGAAAAGCGAAAAAGTGAACTACAAATTCTATGCTAGACTGTGAGTGAGAGAAATAGAGAGAGAGACATTCGCAGGCGTTAAAGGAAACTCAACGAGGCGGCAAAAAATGCAGCGCCAGCTTGTTGTGAGGTCAGCATCAGCATCAGCTTCAGCATCATCAGCCTCAACTTCAGTCTCGACGATTGCAATTGTTGCGCTGCCCATGTACACGCCAATCGTCTACTGATCGTGCTTTCGGCCTCTGCAGTGTGTTTGGCTTCTTGTGTGCCACAGATAATGTGCTGCTTGCTTGTTATTTAAGACTTCATCGCAGGCGATGTACACATTGTGCGGCCCTAATGGCAAAACAAAAAAGAAATCTTTTGAAGACATTGCGCCAAATTTTTTTTTTTTTCAGTTACAATTCGTAATCAAATCAATTTCAAAATATTTGATTATATAATAATTCATTGCAAATGCAAAATTTTTAATTATATTTGCAAAAAAATTTCAGTTTCAATACAAATTTCGATTTAAAGCTTTAAGTATTCGATTACTTGAATATTTTTTAAATTGCAAGCAGACAATTTTATGCTTAAGTCACAACAAGAATAACAATTTTAATTCAAGCTTCATTTATTTAATTATCTCTGTCATTAAGTTATGCATAATTTATATATTATATTTATATTTATATATTTACAGCTATTTCATTATTCTTTTGAACAAGCAATTATTTTTCTTTGCTATGTGTCGAATTTTTGTACAGAAGAAAAAAAAAAAACAATATATATAATTTAAAAGCTATTTTTTTTTTTTGCTGTTAAATTGCTAAAAATTATGCTAATTTTAAGATATATTCTCGATGAAGTAAAAACAATTAAGAAAGTTATAGTCGAGTATGCTCGACTGTATAATACTCGGTGACGAAAGTTATATTATATATTTATTTTAAGTTAATTTAAAAAAAAAATTTAAAAAAAAAAGAAAAAAAAAATCGGCTCGAGAATCGAACCGCGGACCTCTTGCACGTGAGTTCAACCTTCTAACCACTGAGCCACTGAGCTTCCATGTTTATAATCCGATCTGTACCAAATTTTTACACAACGTTCAGATAAACATATTCTAACTTTGTATCAGTCCTGTAGCTTAATGAAGTCTCTCGCTCTTATAGTCTCCGAGATCTGTGTGTTCATACGGACATGCTCCAATCGACTCGGCTGTTGATCCTGAGTCAGAATATACATATATACTTTATGGGGTCGGCCACGCCTCCTTATGGGTGTTACATACATTTGCTGCTGTCACTAACCCAATATACTCTTGGTATCCAATGAGCACCGAGTATAAATATTGCAGATGAAATAAAGATAAAAAATAACATTTTCATTGTCATTTCTGCATTTACATTTACAGCTGTTGCCGCTGTTTTCGATTGTAAGCTATCGATTTATTATTACAGTGTTCTAATTAGTGCTGCTTATGTTAAAGCTATGTTATTAACATTCAATAGTTTTTGACACAGTGGCAGCGCCACAGTAGCTGTCATTTTAATCAGTGCATCAATAAGAATAATAATAATAATAAAAAAGATGAATGTAACAATATTACCTTGATTTAAGTTAACAAAGATATGTAGTTATCTTCTTAGTTATGTTAT
The DNA here is from genome assembly GCA_037044475.1 of Zaprionus obscuricornis. NCBI lineage: Eukaryota > Metazoa > Arthropoda > Insecta > Diptera > Drosophilidae > Zaprionus > Zaprionus obscuricornis. The sequence goes on along the minus strand of JBAMBR010004684.1, from coordinate 49,144 downwards.
ACATATATATATATACATATATTTAAGCTTGGATTAGTGTAAACAAATACAACAACAAAGCAAGCAGAGAGGCCAAATTGAGCAAGCATATGTATGCAGGCATGTGTGTGTGTTTGTGTATATGTATGCATGCAAATGCTTTAAACACCTTCAACTTCAACACATCAATAACTGCAGGGGGTCCGCGACTGATTATTGCTGCTGATATGTACGTTTGTATGTGTGGACGCTGTGTAGATGTAGTAGACGAGTTTGCTGCTGCTTGGTGCCATCAAAAAATTGTGGCGCGTGTAAAACTGTCGTAGCATGTCAAATGCAACGCATCGAGCATCGCAGCCAGCAATCGAAGCTTGAGTGCAGAACTCCTCCACACACATGCACAACAACATTTGCATTTGGCTAACTGGCAGTTTTCTGACGTTTTCTGACAGCTTTGACCCACATTTTGGACGATTCTCTGCTTTTGCAATGACAAAGCAAAGTGCACACTCCTCTCTCTCTCTGTGTGTGTGTGTGTATGCTTTAAGTAGTATATTGACCAAGTTTCTTCAAAAGGATTTAGAGCAATCGAACGTGGAGTGAACGTGTGAGTGAGTGAGAGAGCAAGATAGCAAAATGCAAAGTTGATATTGAACTTTATGCAACAACTTGACAAAAAATGCTAATTGCATTGTTGTTCTTGTTCTTGTTCTTATTCATGTTATTTTTCATACTCGTTGTTGTTATTTGCTGACCACTTTGTAGTCGCGACACAGTCGTCACTTGTCACTTGTCACTTGTCGTCATATGTAGGCGTATACGTGGGCGTGTGCATGGGCATGGGCATGGACATGACAATGTTGTCATTTTAAATTTTTAACACTAAGCTTGACAGTTTGTTCATTCTGGTTTTGTGCACAGACTCTGTAGCATTAATTATGCCACATTTTTGTTTAAGCCACTTGCATTCTTTAGCCATTAAAATGCGGATGTTATCACTACACAAAAGCTAACCCACACGGCAGCAGCAGCAGCAGCAGCAATGGCAACGGCAGCAATATATATTTTTTTTCTAGTTTTTGTTGCTTCTTATCTTGTGCAATATTTTTATGTACGTGTCAAAAGTGAGTTGCAAGCGTTTTTTTTTTTGCTAGACACGTGTTTGCAATTCCTTGTTACCTTCTTTTTTTTTGCTGTGCTGTGCTATACTGTGCGGGCACATATGTATGAAAAATCATGTCCTTAACTTGTTGTTCGCACAGAATCATCGATGTACCTGTTGCTGCAGCAGCAGCAATAGCAGCAGCAGCATCATCATAGTACTTCCTGGCTACTCAAGAAAGAAATGTAGATTCGCGGGAAACGATCAGGCAACTTGAGTAGCAGCAGCAGCAGTCGCAACAGCAGCAGACGCAACAGCAGCAGCAGCCAATATCTATAGACAATGTCTCAATTCGCCGTTTAATTGATTTATTTAAATGCCTTGTGGCAAAACATTATTTATGATGTGAAACGTTGCCCAGAGGGCCTAGGCTTCGATTTCCAATAATTTACACTGCAAGAAATTAATTTAAAAAAAAATTTTTTTTATATAAATATTTGTCAATTTTCTTAAGAAAATTCTCATAAAATTTTAAATGATCAAGAAAATTTTTAAAAGTTTTTTATACATTTTTAAAAACAAATGGTTTAAACTTTTAAAAAAAATTTATAAATTTTTAAAATGTTATAAATTTTTTTATATAAATATTTGTCAATTTTCTTAAGAAAATTCACATAAAATTTTTAAATGATCAAGAAAATTTTTAAAATTTTTTTATAAATTTTTAAAAAATGTTATAAACTTTAAAAAAAAATGTTCTTAAGAAAATGTTCATAAAATTTTTAAATGATTAAGAAAATATTTAAAAAATTTAAATGATTAAGAAAATTTTTAAAAAATTTTTATAAATTTTTAAAAACAAATGTTATAAATTTTTAAAAAAATGTTATAAATTATTTTATATAAATATAAAATTTTAAATGCTCAAGAAAATTCTTAAAAAACTGTTATACATTTTTAAAAAAATTTTTTAATTATTTAAAAAAATTTTATAAATTTTTAAAAAAATTTTATAAATTTTTAAAAAATGTAAAAATAGAAATTTCAGTGTAAGCATATATCGTAATTTTTTCATAGTTCTTTGTGTGCTTTATGGCTTTATGGCCCTGGCATTGGTACGGAGCACTGGCACTGGCCACAGGGTCTCTGACCCTGCAACAACAACAACAAAATTGCACTGATTGGTTTTGAAATGGAAAAATTAGAACAAGTGGCACTTGACGGGCGGCAGAAAATTGCTCTGGAAAATCAACAATGAAAACATTTCAAAAATAAAAAAAAAAAAAAAAAAAAATTATGGGAGGGTTGGCGGAGAGGGGCGGCGATTGGCAGACACAAGTTGTTGTTGTTGTTGTTGCCACATGCTGCATGCCAGCACCACATGGAAAATGCTGCCACGTCAGCAATAAATTAAAGGCAATTTTAGTCAAATAAAATGTTAACGGTGTTTGCAGCCTGGCCTCCAATTTAACTGGCCAGGCTTAGACTTGTGGTGTGGCACAACGGCATGGCGGCATGGCATGACGGCGTGCCATGGCGGCGTGGCATGGCTTGGCGAGCTCGTAAGTCAGATAATGTGGCTAAACAACAACGTTGGCGGCGTTTGCAACGGCGTTTGCCCTTTTAGCAACTTTTGCCTAGATGATGGACAATGTTGCCAGTTATTGTTGTTGTTGTTGTTGCAAGTTGCTGTTATTGTTGCTATTGCGGTTGCCGTTTGCCGTTGCCGTTGGCTATGCAAACATTGCCCATAGCCTGGACCCAGGGCTATAGTAATGTTTTTTTTTGCAAAATGTTGCAACGCTGCTGTTGCCTGAACTGACTTTTTGGTATTTGTCACGTTCATCCATTTTCAGAGAGTCGTCTCCACGTACATGTTGCAGCATTGTTAATAACTTTATTCGTCGTTGTCGTTCAATGTCTACTGCTGCTGCTGCTGCTTCTTCTTCTTCATCGCCAGCGTCGTCGTCCTACTTGGCAACAACATCATTTGACAATGACTAGCTAAACCGTTATTTATGAGCTGTGTGCGCCATGCTCAATTATTGACATTGAACTCCTGGCGCCCGCATCACACACACACACAGATACACGATGCTCTGGCTATGCAATGTTGCCTAATCAGCAATCAGCCCAAATCGTACAATTGTGTCATGAGTTGCCTTCCCTATTGTTGTTCTTGTTGTTGTTGTTGTTGTTATTGCCATTCGGCAATTAAGTCACATTTGCCGTTATGCAAGGTCAGGACAACAGACAAACAGGAACGTCATTATTAACCATAAAAGGGGCAAAAGCAATAGCTAACAGTGCAAGCAAGAAGCAGCATCAGCAGCAGCAGGAGAGAGAGAGAGAGAGAAAGGAAGCTGTTGCTGCCATTGCCATTGCCATTGGAATGCGCTGCATCATTGACGCAAAAAAAAAAAAAATTATGAAATCGATTTATAGTACATGTTGTTGTTGTTGTTGTTGTTGTTGTTGTTGTTGTTATTGCAAGAGACGATGGGGTGCCATGTACTTTTTATCAGGCTATATTCTTATTAGCCAGGCCAATATATGCTTTAGTATACAGAAAATTAGAACAAATTGTTCATAATCTCGTTTTGTCAGTGAGCGCAAAAAAAAAAAAAAAAAAATTATTAAATGATTTTTTTTTTTCAGTTTTTTTATTGGTTGCAAGACAAGCGGCGCATGTTCTTTGTGTATTTATATATATTTTTTTTTTTCACTCTTGACCTGCTTTTCAATTGTAAACAAAAGTACAAGAGAGACAGATAGGGAGAGAGAGAGAGAAGGGAGTAAGAGAGAGAGAGAGAGAGAGAGAGATAGGGGAAATAAACAATATACCCGTTGCCCAGAGCTCACAGCTGGAATTGCCCATTGACTGACTTTGTCTTTATGTTCTAACCACAATTCGACTTTTATTTTATTTTATTTTTTTAATTTTTGTATATTTTTTTTTATTAACACAATTCGACTTTTATTTTTTTTTTTAATTTTTGTATATTTTTTTTATTAACGTTTAAACTGTAGCTAAATATGTTGGTGCATTCATTAAAATCAAAAAAAAATTCTGTGATTTTTTTTTTGTAGAATTTTATTTTAACTGTTTTTTTTTTTTTGTATGTTGAATCATCAATAATAATTGGCACGGTGAAAGTTCTATGCAAATATAAAGCAGATAATAAAACCAAGCAAAAATAAATAAATAAAAATTAATGAAAAAAATAAAATCAATAAAAATTAAAGAGATAATAAAACCAAGCAAAAAATAAAAATAAATAAAAAAAAATTAAAGAGGTAATAAAGCAAAAAATAAAATAAATAAAAAAATGAAAATAAAAGAGTTCATAAAATGAAGTTAAAAAATAAAAAAAAATAAAATAATAAAAAATAAAATAAATAAAAATAAAAAGATAATAAAACCAAGGAAAAAAATAAATAAAAGTAAAATAAAATAAATTTAAAAAAAAAAAAATAAAAACAGAGATTAACAAAAAAAAAAAAATAAAATAAATTAAAAAAAATAAAAACAAAAATAATAAAATAATTTTTGTATTGTTGAATCATCAATAATAATTGGCATGGTGAAAGTTCTATGGAAATACTCGTATAAAGAAGATAATAAAATCAAGCAATAAATAAATAAATAAAAATTAATAAAAAAAATAATAAAATAAATAAAAATTAAAGAGATAATAAAACGAAGCAAAAAATATAATAAAAAATAAAATAAAATAAAATAAAAATAAAATAAATAAAAAAGGCAATAAAAATAACAGAGATAAAAAAATAGAAAATAAAAAATAAATAAATAAAAAAAATAAAATAAATAAAAATTAAAGAGATAATAAAACGAAGCAAAAAATATAAAAACAAAATAAATAAAAAATAAAATAAATAAAATAAATAAAATAAATAAAATAAATAAAATAAATAAAATAAATAAAATAAATAAAATAAATAAAATAAATAAAATAAATAAAATAAATAAAATAAATAAAAAAATGAAATAAATAAAAATGAAAATAAAAATAACAGAGATAAAAAAATAGAAAAAATAAAATAATAAAAATAAAAGACATAAAAAACCAAGCAAAAAAAATAAAAATAAAATAAAAAATAATTTTAATGATAAGAATGCTGTTGCTGCTGCTGCTGCTGCATAAAAAATATATACTAAATAATTAATTGTTAACTAAATTGAGTTTTTAGTCATTATGACACATACTACACATTCTGACTAAGTTTCACAATTTATCTGCTCACATTTTTAATTTTTTTTTTTTGGAGGTCAATTGAGTCAACAGTCTGTCCGATGCCTTGGCCAAGGTATAGAAAATAATAATAATAACAACTCCGAAAAAAAAAAAATCTGCTCAATCAGCATCAGTTTTCGCAGCAATAGCTTGAAAGTTGACGCATAGGAACAACAAGCGAACAGCGATCGCGAGTGCGAGTGCGAATGCGAATGCGCGCTTATACGTCCTTGAGGCCTTTGGCGCAGAATTGTTGGGGAAAACAATGGAAATTAAAACATTATTAATGGCAATAACAAAGAGCAACACAAACTGTTGCACTGCAAGCAAAACTGTTGCCAAGTTGATGGCAAGTGTAACAACAACAACAACAAAAACAACAAACGGGAATAAAAAAAAGCACAAAAAAAAAACGAAATTGTCGATTCGATTTTGCACCTAACAATTATTATTATTATTTATATTTCATATTTATATTGTTGTTGCTATTGTTGTTGCTGTTGTTGTTGCTGCTGTTGCTGCTGCTGCTGTTGCTGCTGCTGCTGTTGTACTATTATTTTGCGCATGACTAACCAAATGCAATTTCAGATGCCATTCTTTTTTTTTATTTTGTCGATTTCAGAGTTTCAAGTTTTTCATTTATTTTTTTTTGTTTTTTTTTTCAGTCTTGTTGTATTCCTTCTACTTGCGGCCCTCTTTTGTTCCACTTGACGCTTAACGTGTTGTAATAAAAAATCACATTAAGACTTGGCAAAACTGAAACAAAAATCGACAGTAATCGTATAATCGTAAATTTGTAATCAGTTCGAAGAACATATGTTTACACAGTCGCACTGTTGCACCGTCGGAACATCATGCACCGCACCGCATAACAGTTGCACTGCATCACAGTGTCTGCAAACCAAATTGCACTTCAACAAACGGCAGACAGCACACACATACATAGAGAGAGAGAGAGAGAGAGATAAAATTCGATTTTGATTTTGAAGTTCCACTTGGCTGACAAAAAGTGCAACATTTATGAACATTTCTGACAATGGGTAACATCAATGGCTGGCTATAAATGGCGGTTATGTGTTAATTGAATCGTTGCCAAATTAAGAGCTTTTAACAAGAATAAGCTGACACACTTCTTCATCTTCCTCATCTTTCTCATCTTCTTTTATATAGTTTATAATATCGATTTACGAATATAACGGCTAATAGAAAGCGACTACAGAACTCACACTGGAATGTTAAGAAAATTGCCAAAAAAAAAAAAAATATAATATAAAAAAGTTATTTATTGTTTTTAATGAAAAAATACAAAAAAAACCTTGTTTTCAGTTTATAAATTAACGTAAAGTTTAATTAAAATTTTTACAAGCTTGTAAATATTTACAGCTTGCACTGATTTATCGACAAGAGCGCACAAAAAAAAAAGAACAAAGAATAGTTAAATTTATTTTTACATTTATATAGATATATCAATAAAATATATTATATAGAATTTTTAGCGTTACTTTTTATTTTTATTTAATACAAATATTTAAATAATTTTTCTATTAATTGATATGTAATATATTTACTTCGAATAGTTGAAAATAAAAAATTTTAAATTATATTAAATTTAAATAAAATAAATAAATTTACATATTTATGCAATTAAATTTAAATAAAATAAATTTAATTTACATATTTATGCAACTAGCTGAGCTACCACTTGGTATTTGCATTTCCTTAAAATTGAAATTATTATGCAGCCTAAAACTATGCAATGAATTGCGTCAAACCGTTGGCGTTGAACTGTTAATTTTGAATGCAAACAATTAAAAATTAAGCAAATATATGTTGGCAAAAATATATACATATATTCACATTGCATTGCAAAAGCTTAAGAGCGCACAAACAAAAGAGAATGAGAGCGAGAGCGCAAGAGCGAGCGCGTAAAGCTTCAAGCTATGCACAGCAACACAGCAACAGCTTAAGCTTGAGTCGTAATGTCGTAAGAGAACAAGCGAGCGAGCGAGCGAGAGCGCACGCAAGACTGCGGCCGTCAAACTGACCGAACCACTCTCACTTTTCAAACTGCAGTTTTTTTTTGAACTGCAAGTCGCAAAGCTTTGACTTTACTTTTGTAAGCGTGTGTATGATGTGCATGTGTGTAAGTGAAGCTTTAGTTCCCGTTGGCCACACCGCTTTAGCTGCGTCGAGAGCGAGCTCGTTTTACCTGTTTTCTTTTAATATGTTTCTATCACTATCTCTGTCTAACTCTATATGTATGTGCGCTGGGGGCGCTCAGTCTGTTTTCATTTGAGCATGTTGAACAATTTTGTTTTTGTTTTTTTTCAGATATTATCGATTTGATATTAATTTTTCGCACAGTTTTGCAATGCATGCTGTGTTACACCTGCCCCTTTCCTGACCCCATCTTTGAATATTCAAACACTAGTTCGACTACAAAAAATTAAATAAAAAAAATTATTAGCTATAAAAATGTTAAGCTTAGCGCATGTTAATTAAATATCAGCACTTTTTGACTTAATTATATACAAGATATGCCTTGAACTTGTTGTATGCCGTGCCCTGCCCTGACATGTCTGATATGTCTGTATAATTTTCAATAGCACTGTGTGTGAAGCTCATAATTTTATAGCTTAAAATTGATATTTAACTGACATTGAATAAAATTTTAATTTTTATTATTTTTATAAATTAATTGATTTATTATAACTGTATAGCTTTATATATATATATATAAATATATATGTAAATTTATCTATATTTTTTTTTCTCTTTTTTTCTTGCTTTTACTACTGCACTTTGTCTGCATTTGAAGCATTTTCTAAGCATCATATGGCTGACAGTTGCGTTGACATGCAACTGACAGCGGAACATGGGGAGCGCTTGTCTAATGTCTACTGTCTAATGTCTGCTGTCTGCTCTGTCTCACTGTCTCTCTCTCTCTTTCTCTCTCTCTCTCTGTCTCTGATGTTGCTGTTGAGCTGTTATAGTGACAGTTATGTCTGACAAGTTGACCAAAGTTTAATTGACAGACATTGATAGTGGCAGCGATTGCATAAAATCTACGTTAACTGATTAGTCACAATTGGCCCACGCGTAAGTCTATCTCTATCTCTTTCGCTCTTGCTATCTCTTTTTTTGAACTTGTTAAGAATTTTTGTTTTTTTAGTGCGCAATTAATCAAAGCAGCAGCAGCAAAACATAAGTTGCTGCTGCTGCTGCTGCTGCTGATGTTGCTGCTAATTTGAAATGAAGCACAGCAAAATTCCAGTGAAAATGCTTTAATTTTTTTTTATATATTTTTTTTTTTTTTTTTTTTGTCAGGACACACAGCGGCAACTGTAAAGCCTTTAGTTTTGACTTTAAACATCAACTCCAAGTGTGACTCTGCGACTTTGCGACTTGGCGACTGTGCGACTGTGCGACTTTAACTTTAACTTCAACTCCGCAACATGTGCGGCAATTCAAGGCCATTTGGCTTGTTGCTTGTTTTTTTTTGGTCGCACTGAGAGGCAGAGAGATTTATGAGTTAAGTGACACCCGCATTCACTTGGCCAACAAACTGGTTTCATGTTATACGAGTTGGCGGCAAGTTCTTGTTGTTGTCTTGTTTTACTGTAGTTTAAGTTGCTTTTATTTTATTTTTTTGCCTCGCTTATCTTGCATTAATTATCAATGAAAAAAAAAAAAAAATAAATAATAAAACAAACTAAAGGCGAGCAGTTAAAACTTGATTAATTTTTAAAATAAGCTGCAATAAAAAACAAAAAAAAAAAAAAAAAACATAAGTTGCCAATATATAAAAATTGGCTCAAAAGTTTAAACATTCATCTTCATTAACACGATCATCAAAGTGTTGGGTGTTGGGCAGCAGCAGAAGCAGCAGCAATGGGTGGGCGTGTGCCATGAAGTGTGCTGCTGCTGCTGCTGCGACTGCTGCTGCAAAGTTGCCATTAGTTCAAATTTGATTTCATTTGTTATTGTTTAGTGACAGTAACTAAAGCAAAGCTTAAGCAATAAACTTAGCTCACACGCATTCATCAAGCTCATTGAATGAACACATCAATGACCATTTTAAGAGACTTACAAATTAAACCTTGGCGCATAAATTAGTCATAGCAGCAGCAGCAGCAGCAGCAATAGCAAAAGGTTTTAGCAGTGGAAATTGTGGCAGCTAATGCTCAACGCACATTTTCACATGAAAAAAAAAGAAACAACAAATAAAATGGCCAAAAAAAAGATTACGCAATCTTACATAAATTAGTTTTGACGACGACGACGACGACACGGACGCGTCTTAAGTTTTTTTTATATCTTAAGAGTTGCCGCCTCTAATCACAGCTTAAATCAAGCGTGGCAAATTGGAGCAGTAACAAGTGCGACGTCGTCGTTGCTGCTGCTGCCACTGCCAGTTACCAAGCAGCAATCAGCAAACCGCCAACCACAACGACAACTAAGCTAAAATTTTTTTTACAATTTGCACTAGAAGCGAAAGCAAAAGTAAGCAAAAAAAAAAAAAAAAAAACTGGACAAGATTTTTTGCGCAGCCAGCAGCAGCAACTAAAAAACAGAAAAAAAATGAAACTGTAACTGCAACTGCAACTAAAACTGGAAGTGGAACTGAAACTGAAACTTAAACTGGGAAACTGGAATTGTAGCTATAACTGTCTGTCTATCTTTCTGTCTGTCTGCCTGTTAGCTGTAACTTGAGTCTAGAAAAACTGCATAAGAATTGCGCAAAATAAAAATAAATAAATAGCTAAACAAGGCGAGACAAATGTATAGTATATATATCTATATAGTAGACCCCAAAAACTCGACCATAGCTAGGAGTCTATGTCCAAGTCTATATCAGCAGCTTATAGCCATATAACATAATGTGCATAGTTTTTTTTTTTTTTTTTTATTCCTGCCGCTCACTTATGAACTCAATATATAAATGATTCGTGCCGCGCATGAGACAATGAACAACAACAGGCAACAACAACAATAACAAGAACAACATAACATACAAAAAAAAATTAAAGTTGATTAAACAAAAATTTAAAGCTGTTGAACTGCAGGTCAATGGGGTTTGTCATAGGGTTAAAATTTTTCTACGATATAAAATTGATTGTGGCGCATTTTGCCAAAAAAAAATGAAGTAATATTCAAGACATAAGCACGCGCAGCTTAAGTAATGTTCATAGCTAAATAGGCCTTGATTTTATACACTTAGCGAAAATATACAAAAAAAAAACAAGTAAGAAAAGCTATAGTCAAGTATGCTCGACTATATAATATCCGGTGTCCTAAGCATTGAAAGTTGCATAACTTTCAGTATTATGATTCGATTTTGACCGAATTCGCACTAGCACGTAAGTTCAGCCCTTTAACAACTGAGCCACGCTCTTTACAAGTGAGAACGAGTAAGTATGCTCGACTATAGAATACTCAGTGCCCAAAGATATATTATATATTTATATATTTCTTTAGCTCGTGCTACACAATCGCTATTTTTAAGTTAATTTCAACATATATATATATATTTATTAACATTAATACATTTTCGTAAAATAATTAAGAATTATACATTTTATTATACATATTTACTTATATTGTGATTTATAAAAAAAAAATAAATAAAAAGAAAACACCTCGAGAATCGAACCGCGGACCTCATGAACGCGAGCTCAACCCTCTAACAACTGAGCCACAATCTTTACAAGTGTGAAGAAGAAAAAACACCAAGTTAATGTTGCCGTCGTGTGTGAGGGGAGAACAGTGAGAACGGCAAGCAAGCGTACGCTATAGAGACGCCTCTCAACTTTTGGTATTTGAAATGTGTATAACTTCCATATACTCTTGGTATCCAATGGGCACCGGGTATATAAAAAAAATATGCTATAAGATTTATAATTTGTTTTTTTTTTGTCTACAACTTTTTTAAGGTCGTTATGTAGAGCAGTGTATCAGCAGCGTAACAGCAGCATAGCAGCAGCAGCAGCATAGCAGCAGCCTAGCAGCAGCAGCATTCACTTTGCCAATTAACTAACATTGGCATCGACTGCCGCATTCTATGGCTAATTTACGGCACGTTCAAGCTGCCAAAACAGCTGCTCAAAATGTCTGCTTACTTAGAGCTGCTTTTTAACCACTTACCACAAGCAGCAAGCAAGCAAGCAGCAAACAGCATTAAAATTACTATTACTGGCAGCAGCCGTTTCAATTTCAAATTAAATTTGTATTCAAATAATAGTTGAACTGTGAAATGCAACTGAATTTTTTTTTTTTTTTTTCATTGCTGCCAGCCCAGCACTACAATTCAAGCGGGGGCAATGACAAGCAAATTAACCACAACTGCTATAAGAGTTGCACCACAACAGCAGCAGCAGATCAACAGCTCAGCGGCAGCTTAGCAGCAGCATAAACTATGCCTGCACAAACAGCAGTCAGTGTTAACTTCAACAGTTTATTGCGCTGCTCTATATGTCTGCATGGTCTGCACTACATGGTCTATGTGTATGTGTCTATGTGTGTGTCTATGTGTGTCTATGTGTGTGTGTGTGTGTGTTAACTAGCTATCCACAAGTCAGCACAGCACAGCAAAACCCCAACCCATATTAACATTTGATTTTTCCACGTGTTAACCTTGAGCAAAACTTAAATTTCTCACTTATTGCTCGACTTTTCCATTTGAATTTTTATTCATTTTTTTTTTTTTGTGTCTAATAGCCAAGAAATATGTTTGACTGCAGTGAAGTAGGCAAGGCAACTGATTTATGCTTAATAGTTATATACTATGCAATGTCTAAGTCTAAGCTCATTGACAACTTGCAAGAGCTACAGCTATGAAAAAATTTTCCAGACTTTGCTTAGACTTTGCTAATCTAATATTAAAAAATAGAGAAAAATTATATAGTCTATATAAAGTTGGTCAGTTATAAATATATTTATATATATAACAGAAAAAATAGCTTTTAAAAATTTTTTATTATATTTATAGGGTATCTTATAGTCGCTTTGCTAGCTGCAATTATTATACTCGGTACCTATTGGGTACCAAGAGTATATTGGGTTAGTGACAGCAGCAAATGTATGTAACACCCATAGCATATGTTTGTCTGAACGTTGTGTACAAATTTGTTACAGATCGGATTATAAACATGGAAGTTATGCACATTTCAAATACCAAAAGTTGAGAGGCGTCTCTATAGTGTACGCTTGCTTGCTGTTCTCACTGTTCTCACCTCACACACGACGGCAACATTAACTTAGTGTTTTTTCTATTTGACACTTGTAAAGAGTGTGGCTCGGTGGTTAGAGGGTTGAACTCGCGTGCATGAGGTCCGCGGTTCGAATCTGGAAGTGAATTTTTTTTAATTATTTTTTTTTTTTTTTTATAAATCACAATATAAGTAAAAAATGTTTAATTTTTAATTATTTTACGAAAATGTATTAATGTTAATAAATATATATATACGTTGGAATTAACTTAAAAATAGCGATTGTGTAGCACGAGCTAAATAAATATATAATACAACTTTGGGCACCGAGTATTAGATAGTCAAGCATACTCGACTATAACTTTATTACTTGTTTGTACTGCAGTTACACATATAAAACTGTGTAATTAGCTTTATGCTGCTGCTGTTGCTCTTGCTGTTGCTGTTACTCTTGCTGCTGCTGTTGCTGCTGCTGTTGCTTGTAATTAGTTTGGCACTTAAACAGCACAAAGGGTTCAGCAGACACACAGATAGACAGACAGACAGACAGACAGACAGACAGACACCTGACTTATAGACTTCTAATGTATTTAGAGTGGAAAAAAATAACAAAAAATTGAACGCTGCAGCATATAACAATATATAATTAAAACTTCATAATTTCTGAATATATATATATATATATTTTTTTTTTTTGTGGGCTCAATTATTGGCAGCCAAATTGGCAAGCAAAAGGCAAACAATAAAAGCAGCAACAGCAACAAATAATAATAAATAAATAAATACAAAAAAATAGAAAAAAAAGGTAAATTAATTGACTTTACATTTTGTGGCTTTTGCGCTATGCGCTGCTTGCTGCTGATTGTCTACAAAACAAGCTGGCAAAGATATAGATATATATAATGCTTAATCGTAGCTTGTGCCTATTGTCTAACATATGCTAGCTTATACACATACAATGCTTTATTTTCAGCAGTGTATTAACGCATAACTTATTATTTCTATGGCGCGGGCGTCAATATCATTTTTCTCTATAACAAATTTTGTTTTTTTTTTTTTTTGTTTCATTTTTAATTGCACTCACTGTGTGTTTGTGTGTCTGTGCACATGGGTCAACTTTTGTGTACCACTAGGCTAGAGTTTTTTTTTGTTTTTTTGCCCATTTGTTTTTCGATTGTATAATATGACCGCAGCGGCCTTTCACTTGCAACTTGAATTGAAATGAAATGTAACAAAAAAAAAAAAAAAAGCCAACTCATTTTTTTTTGGCTATTATTTTATTTGTTTGCTGTTGAAAAATGCTCTAAAAAAAGCCTAGAAAATGTAGCTACGCCCACCCCAAAAATGTTTATTGTTGTACAGACACTTGACAGACAAAAAATTGTGCAATTAGTGCAACGTTTGCTGGCAGTTGGGTGAAAGGAATAGGCAGTGCAATGCAACAAGCAAGTGGCATGCCACCACACCAACAAAAAACAAAAAAAAAGCTACACAAATCCTTTGCAAGCTTAAAATAATAATAAAAAAAAACAATAAACGTTTCAACATGATAAAAAATAAAAAAATAAAAAGAAAGAAAAAAAAAGGAGGAAAAAAATATTAGCACATGCGCATAAAAAAATATGCTGAGATCATGAGCATTTTTTTATACTTAATGTATAAAGATATAAATATAAATTTGTCTAGCTAGATATTTCTATATCTATATATATATATATATATATATATTGAATATCAAAAGCTGTCAGCATGCTAACAGCTTGGCGGCTTATAATGAATTGTTCCTCTAACATTGTTTCAAATTACATGATATCATTGCCAGACGCATTTGCTGAAAAGACACACAGCAGCAACAGCAGCAATAATAACTGGAGTAACAGCGGCAGCAACAACACTCAACAACAGCAGCAACAACAACAAATTGAAAAACATGCACGCGACAAAAGCGTAGATCAGATAGCAGCAGCACCAGCAGCAGTATATTTTTTTTTATTTATTTCATTTTTTTTTTTATTTTTTTTTTCTTATTTTCTTACTTTTGGTAACTTGTCAACAATTTTTTTTTTTTTTTTGGCTAAAATTTATACACTTTCCTATGCCGAAGTTTTTAATGAACTAACAGAGAAATATGTAAAAATTATAAAAATTTATACAGAATATTTTGCGCAGCTTAAGCTGCTAGCGGCAACTGCTGCAGCCTAAAACAAGCAGCAGAAAAACAAAAGCTAGAAAAATTTAATGTTAGCTAAATTAAACTTCAGCTAATATAAACAGTCTAAGTAATTTATATAGCTCTCCCTCTCACTCTATCTCTCTCTCTCTCTCTCTCTCTCTCTCTCTCACTCTATCTCTCTCTTTCTCTTACTCTCTCTACCTCTATCTCTATCTCTCACTCTCTCTCTCTCTCTCACTATCTATCTCTCACTCTTTCTTTCTCTCTCTCACTCTCACACTCTCTATCTCTCTCTCTCTCTCACTCTCTCTCCCTCTCTCTCTCACTCTATCTCTCTCCCTCTCTCTTACTCTGAATCAAAAGTGCAGAGTAACAAGCATAGAGACAGCACATGGCAAGCAAACAGTAGCAGGAACTAAAGTTGAAAAAAAAAAAACGAAAGACTTAAGCGACAAACTTGGTCAAATATAAAACGCGTTGTCATGACAAGAATTTTTTTTTTTTTTTGCGCAGCGTAAAGTACATGGAATGTTACTTAGACAATGAGCAGCAATAGGTGTAGAGGCAGTAGAAATAGGAGAGGCAGTGGCACTAGCAGAGGCTGTAGAAGAAGCAGAGGTAGCACTAACAGGAGCAACAACAAGAGAGGCAACCGGTAGTAGGAGAAGCAGTAGCAGAGGCAGTAGAAGTAACAGAGGTAATGGTAGTAGGAGAGGCTGTAGAAGAAGCAGCGGCGGCAGCAGCAGCAGCAGAGGCAGAGGCTGTAGAAACAGCAGAGACAGTGGCAGCAGCAGAGGCAATGGCGGCAGTGGAGGCAGCAACAGCAGCTGAGCCTGTAGAAGCAGCAGTAGCAGACGCAGCAGTAGTGGCATCAGCAGAGGCAGTAGGAGCAGCAGGTGCAGCAGCAACAGGAGCAAAAGCAGCAGGCGCAGTAGAGGCAGCAGAGGCAATAGTAGTAGGAGACGTAGTAGGAGGCAGTAGCAGTAGCAGCAAGGGCAGCAGCAGCAGCAACAGAGGCAGCGGAGGCAATAGTTGTAGGAGAGTCTGTAGAAGAGCAGAGGCAATAGAAGCCGCAGAGGCAGAAGCTCTAGAAGCAGTAGGAGCAGCCAGGACTGAAGAAACAGCGGAGGCAGTGGCAGCAGCAGAGGCAATGGCGGTAATGGAATCAGCAACTGCAGCTGAAGCTGAGCCTGTAGAAGCAGCAGAAGCAGACGCAGCAGTAGAAGTAACAAAGGCAAGAGCAGTTGGAGAGGCAGCAACAGCAGCAGAAATAGAGGGGAGCAGAAGAGGCAGCAACAGTAACAGAGGCAGAAACAGTAAGAGAGGCAGCAGCAGAGACAGTCGGAGCAGCAGGGGCCGTAAAAGCAGCAGGGGCAGTGACAGCAGCAGCAGCAAAGGTAGTGGCGGTAGTGGAGGCAGCAAAAACAGCTGAGCCTGTAGAAGGAGCAGTAACAGACGCAGCAGTGGAAGTAGCAGAGGCAATGACAGTCGGAGAGGGAGCAACAGCAACAGTAACAGAAGCAGAGACAGTAAGAGAGGCAGCAGCAGCGACAGTAGAAGCCGCAGAGGCAATGGCAGTTGCAGCAACACCAGCAGAAAGAGAGGGAGCAGGAGAGGCAGCAACAGCAGCAGAAAGAGAGGGAGCAGGAGAGGCAGCAACAGCAGCAACAGCAACAGAGGCAGAGATAGTAGGAGAGGCAGCAGTAGAGACAGTAGAAGCAGCAGTAGAAGGGCTGTAAAAGCAGCAGCAGCAGAGGAAAGGAAATGGCTGTAGGAGAGGCAGCAGAAGCAGCAACAGCAGCAACAGCAGCAGAGGCAGCAAAGTCAGAGACAGTAAGAGAGGCAGCAGCAGAGACAGTAGAAGACGCAGAGGCAATGGCAGTTGGAGAGGCAGCAACAGCAGCAGTAGAAGGGCTGTAAAACCAGCAGTAGGAGAGGTAACAGAAGCAGCAACAGCAGCAGAGGTAGAGGCACCAGCAGAAGCAACGACAGGCAGCAGCAACTATAAAAGAAATCATTAAGCCAGCGGCAAAATGATGATGATGCTCGCTTGCTTGCTTGCTTTGCCGTTTTTGCCGTTTTGCCATTTTGCTGTTTACTGTTTCTTGCCACAAGTTGTTGCCGCTTGTCAAAGGTCGTGTCTTACTGCGCAGCGAAAGTGCGTTATGCGTTGTGCCTTGTGCTGTTGCTGCTGCTGCTGTTGCTGCTGCTGCTGTTGCTGCTGCTGCTTTTGTGGTTGCTTCTTTTGACTTGCCCTTTTCTTTCATTTTTTTTCTTGCTGTTGATTTTCTGCAACATTGCAGCATGCAGCTGTAGCGAAACTTGTTTCTCTGTTGCTGTTATTTCCTGTTATACTGTGGCATGCCACAAAAATAAAAAAAAAAAACAAGACGACAACATGCATAAATCAGCTGCAAAAAGAGGGCGTGCAGCAAAAGCAAAGCCAGACTTAAGCATATTAGTTGCCCGATGTTCGACCTGATGTTGACCTAAATACGCCAAAAGGGTTTTGGTTTTTTTTTTTTTTTTTTGTATTTTATGGCACATTGCGCAATATAGTTGCTGTTGCTGCTGCTGCTTAGCTACTTGGCCAGAAAAAAAAACCATTTGCTTTTAGCCTTCGCATTGAGCCAATGACATCAAAAAAGTGGCAAAAAAAAAATAGCGCACAATCATTTCATTAAATGATTTAATTAAATAAAAGAGCATAAAAAATATTTTCTATGCTCTATACATGTGTGACAAATGCGTGTCTATGCATGTTTATACATGTCTATGCATGTTTATACATGTCTATATGCGTATATATGTGTGTGTGTGTGTGTGTTAGTGTTAACATATTAACGCCAATCGATTTCAAGTACTTTATCCGAGTCTGTGACATATTGGCGTCAAGTTCAAAATCAAAAGGCGACCAAGTGGCGCTGATCGTACGACATTGATTACCTGTTTTTCGCCTTTTGGCTATGGCTTTTGGCTTTTGGCTTTTATGCTGCTTTTGCCCACAAGAACGCACTTGAGTTATTAGCGGCTTATATGTAGTGTTGCCAGACACTCATAGCTCATATATACAGATATACAGATATATATACAGATATTATATAGATTATATAGCTTTTGCAGCAGCAGCAGCAGCAGCAATAGCAAAATTTGTATCTGAAATCTTTTGTTGAAATATTTCCGTTTTGTAATTGTATTTTTTGGCAATCGTTTTTTGATTTTCTAAGCATGCTGAAATTTTGTTTCTTAAGTCTGCGCGGCCGAGAATAATAATTTGCCAAAAAAAAAAAATATATATATATATACAGTTGCGAAAAAAATAATAGCACCACTATCACACATTTATTTTATATATAAAAATATATAAAAAAGTTAATAAGAAAAAAAATATTTAACTACTTATTTATGAGTACGCTGCATGGCATTGATCTCTTTGTCTGTCTGTCTGTCTGTCTATCTGTCTGTCTATCTGTCTCTCTCTCTCTGTCTATCTGCCTATCTGTCTCTCTTTGCATTGATCTCTTTGTCTGTCTGTCTGTCTATATGTCTCTCTCTCTCTCAATCTGTCTCTCTCTGTCTCTCTCTCTGTCTATCTCTCTCTCTCTCTCTCTGCTCTCTCTCTCTCTCTGTCTGTCTATTACAATCTATGAGCATGTGTTAAACATGTCTTCGCTAAGCTTAAAGATTCGTTTGGTTTATGAATGAAGCCGCTGCTGGCGCTGCTGCAGCTGCGTAGCGGGTCACTGTTACCAGCGCGTCCAATGAAGATTGGACTTGAACTTTGTATTGCTTTCAGTTGTTGTTGTTGTTTTTGTTGTTGTTATTGCTGTTAAAAACCTTTTTGTTTCTTCTTTTTTTCTTCTTCTCCTTCTTCCACAAAGTGCAAACATTGGCTAAAAACAAAACAAAATAAAAAACAAAAAAAATGATGAGCACGTTAAGCTAAGCCAAGGCTTACGTTAGGGCTAATGGCAGGCGTTGACAGCTAGACACAAAAATTACAGCCAAAAATTTGTTAAGCATCAACAAAAAAAAAATTATGCTGCAATACTGCAATACTCTGCTTTTTTTTGGAGTTTGTATTTTGCAAAAGATTTTTAATTAATTTTAGAAATTTAGAAAAGAAATAAAATATTAAAATATATATATAAAAAAAAAATTAATAAAACATAAATAAGCAAAATTATAATAAAATAAAATATTATTAAAATGTTATAAAATTAAAAAAAAAAAATTATAAATTTTAAAATTTAAAAAAAAAAGTTTAATACAAAAGTATATTTAAAATTTATTTAAAAAAAAATTTTGAAAAATTATTTTTATTTTTTATATTTTGTTAGAAATTAATTGAAATAAATTAAAAATAAATAGATAAAAAATAAATTTATTAGAAATGAACAGATTAAAAATAAATTGATAAAAAATAAAATAAAATATAAATGAATAAAACAAAAAAATACAAAATATGCTGCAATAAGTTTCGCTTTTATTTTTATTTTTATTTTTATTTTTAGCATCGAAATAATTATTAAATATAATTTTTATTTTTTATTTTTATTTTATATTTTATGTTTTATATTTATTTTTTTTAACTATTTTCTTTAGCCAATTGAGCGCAAACATTTTGGCTTTTGTTTTGCTTTAAAATTTAGCCAAAAAAAAAAAATAATAAAAATTTGAAATGCTCGCCCAAAAAATTTTTTAATTACAATTTTGTTTGTGTTGTGGCATGCGGCACGAGGTGCGCCATTTGAACTTGACTTTAATTGGCTTTCAATAAAAAACAATTATATATATGCTATCTCACTCTCACTCCTTCACTCTCTCTCGCTCTTGCTCTCACTCAATCTTGCCTCTTACATTCTCTTTCTAGCTAATTAGACGCTTAGGGCAAGTTTTTTGTTTATTTGATATTTCGAGGTTTTCTTTCACTTGATAAAATTTATATGAAAAAAAAGACACAAAAATCTTTCACTTTTGATTTCATTAACGCGTCCAATCGATTTCATTAGCTTATGTAATTTTTGCCGCCATACCAACATTTGTGCTATGAATGCCAAAAAAAAAAAGAGAGAGAGAAAAAAAAAAATTAATGTCATCGTCAAAGTTGACGCCCCAAAAGTTAAGCGCTGCATGTCTCTGTGTGTCTGTGTTTTTGGCAAAGTGTGTAACAAGTTGCAGACAAAAAATTTCCATATCATGTGCTGCATGTTAAACTAAAAAATAAAGTAAAAAAAAACTTAAGAGCAATAATTTAAGCTTTAAGTGCAGCAGTGTTTAAAATACAAAAAAAAAATAAAAAAAATATTTCATATGCTAAGCATGTCAAACGCCTACACACAGTCACAGTCACAGTTAGAGTCATAGTCATAGTTTGTCTTTGTGTTTATGTTTATGATGCCATCAGCGTCTCTCTCTGTGTTTGTGTGTGTTTTGGTTCATAATTTGATAATAGCTTCCATTAAAACTAAACAAAAATGTGCGCATAAAAAAAGCAAAAGCAAAAAAAAAATTAAAAATTAAAAAATAAAAATAAACACAACGCTGGACAGCTATAACTTGCTGTAGTAGCTGCTGCTGCTGCTGCAGCTGTTGTTGTTGCTGTTGTTGTTGTTGTTGGTCTTGCTGCTTGCTGCTGCTGTTGTTGTTGTTATAATTAGCACCCAACTAAATGATTATAAAGTGTTTTTTTTGCTGCTGCTGCTGTTGCTGCTGGCGCTGCTGTTGCTCTTGCTGCTGCTGTTGTTGCTGGTGTCAAAACATACAATAACAGTAGAAATTGTACAAACAGTGTCATTAGCTTTTCAAAGATCCAATTCGCGCTCTTCATACATACGCTAACGCTTATTATTATTACTAACTTTTTTGGCTCTTGGCTTTATTTGAGGTTTTTTTTTTTGGAGAGAAGATTAGGTAATGCGAATGAAGTCATTTTATTTTTTATTTTTTTTTTTTCAGCATGTTTGATATTTATTTAAACAAATTAAATGTGTGTGAAAAATGTGTGCACATGAGTTTTTTTTTCTTATTCATTTTTATTGATAGACAAAACAAAAGCAAAAAAAAATACGAGAAAAAAAAAAAAAAAAACCAAAAGATGAAATAAAACAAAAGACTTAGGCAACGAACTTGACTACTTGAGTCTGTGAGCTAGAAACAGCACATGAATTTATTATTATAATTTAACTAGCTGCGATTTCTAGACATTCCCAGCATTGTTTTTTTTTCTTGTTGTTGTTGCTGTTGCTGGCTAAGCCAATGCTATGTCTGCCGTTGCCGTTGCTGTGGCTGTGGCTGCTGCTGTCGTTACTGCTACAGCTACGTCAATCATGCGCTTTACGCCTAGAACTTCATTTTATTTGCTATTTCAATTGGTTAACTCTACGCTTGCCCCATGTGGCGTTTACAGCAGTGGGTGCAGCATTGCTTTATGCTGTCGCTGCTGCTGCTGCTGCTGCTGCGCGTCAAGTCAAAGCTCGCGTTTAAATGTTAACAACTTTTGATGCAGCAAGTGTCTTACATTGCATTATACACTTCTAGATACTCTGCTTTTTTTTTGGAGTTTAAATTTTGCAAAAGATTTTTAATTAATTTTAGAAAGTTAGAAAAGAAATAAAAAATTAAAATATATATATATATATATATATAAAAATTAATAAAACATAAATGAGCAAAATTATAATAAAATAAAATAAAATAAATAAAATAAAATATTAAAATTTTAAAAAAAAAGTTTAATACAAAAGTATACTTAAAATTTATTTAAAAAAAAAAAATTTAGAAAAATTATTTTTATTTTTTATATTTTGTTAGAAATTAATTGAAATAAATTAAAAATAAATAAAAAAATAAATAAAAAATAAATTTATTAAAACTGAACTGATTAAAAATAAATAGATAAAAAATAAAATAAAATATAAATGAATACAAAAAAATACAAAATAAATGACAAAAAATTGAATGAATAAATAAAAACAAATAAATAGATTAAAAATAAATAACTAAAAAATAAATTAATAAAAAAACAAATTGATAGAAAAATAAAAGAGTAAAAAATAAATAATTAAAAAGTAAATAGATAAAAATTAAATAAATAAATTGATAAAAAAGAAGTAGAATAATAAATAAATTAATAAAAATAAATAAATTAAAAATAAATTAATAAAAATAAATAAATTATTAATAAATAACTAAAAAATAAATTAGAAATAAATAGATAAAAAATAAACAAATAAATAAATAAATAAATTAAAAATAAATTAATAAAAATAAATAAATTATTAATAAATAACTAAAAAATAAATTAGAAATAAATAGATAAAAAATAAACAAATAAATAAATAAATAAATTAAAAATAAATTAATAAAAATAAATAAATTATTAATAAATAACTAAAAAATAAATTAGAAATAAATAGATAAAAAATAAACAAATAAATAAATAAATAAATAAAAAATAAATTACAAATAATTAAAAATTAAAAAGATTAAAAATAAACAGATAAAATATAAATAGATAAAAAAAAGAATAAAAATTAAATAGATAGAAAAATGTATAATTAAAAATAAATAAATATATAGAAAAAAAAATTAATAATTATATAATTAAATTAAATTAAATTAAAAAAAAAATAGTTTTGCCCACAAAAGGTTGAATAAAGTTAACTATGCCTGTGCAGCGTTATATACTCTGTCCCATTAATTCTTATGCAGCTTAAAACTGCATAAATCTCATGAAATAGTGCACTGCAGCAATAGCAACAACAACAGCAACAGCAGCAATATTAGCAGCAGCAGCTCACTTTGGTAACTTGTTAGCTGTTGGAATCTTAGATCTTGGCCAGGCATTTTTAATTGACGCGCTGCCAGCATATATTTACTATGATTTTGTAATTATATTTGTAATTTTATTTTTTATTTTTATTTTTTTTTTACACATTTTATTTATTAATTTTTTTTTATTCTTTGCGGCAGTTGAACAGGTTCATGAGAGAGTTCTAAGTTAGCGTTTGCAAAAAAAAAAAATTAAAATCAATGCTGAAATTGTAACTGCAGCCAAAGTCTCAGTTGTAGTTGTAGTTGTAGTTGAAGTCAAAGTCACGCTGCAAATTTTTTTTTTATATTTTGAATTCTTATGCAAATGTTTCATGTTCTTGTTGCACTTGTTGCGTTAACAATATTATTATAATTTATTTTTTTTATACAATTCTTTTAGTGTAATTGCCATTGGCTTGCTTTTCATATTAATTGCCTGTCACATAAATCTTGAAATTTAATCGTTGATTTTTGCTCTGATTTATAGCTTTAAGCTGCAAGTATGTTTTTTTTTTTTTTTTTTTGTTGCCAAAGTCTTATTTATTTTATGTTTCATTGCGTGGGCGTAAATGTAAAAAAATCTTGTTAATTAAATAGCACAAAAATGACCTTCACAATGTCATAAGAATAAAATAAAATAAATTAAAAATAAAAATAAAAATAAAAATAAAATAAAATAAAATAAAATAAAAATAAAATAAAAATAAAAATAAAAATAAAATAAATTAAAAATAAAAATAAATATATAAAAAAAGCAGCATTTACAGTTATTTCGCATGTTTGTTGTTGTGTTGTCTGTGTATTTATCATGTGAGAGAAGTTTGATTCGTTCGTCGGCAAAAGCTTTTAAGTAACATCAAGCAGCAATAACAACAACAACAACAAGAAGCAACAACAACAACAAGCAACAACAAGCAACAACAACAAAGTCAATTTATTAAAAGAAATGCGAAAAGACAATGCGATGATGACTATGATCAAGATGCTGCTGCTGCTGCTGCTGCTGCTGATGATGAGCTTAATTATGTTTATGATGATGATGACTCTTTTTTTTTTTCTTGTTGTTGTTTTTTTTTTTAGCTATAAATATTGGCAGATGATGTAATTATCACATTGGTCAAAAAGTTAAATAAGTAGAAAGCGTTGTATGCAAAAAAAAGACTTTTGCGATTTTTTTCTACGATTTATGTACGAAATATGGAAATTAGCGCGGCAATGTTTTTGTCATAGACAACATTGTGATCTGTCAATGTTCTTTATGACCATTAAAAAACACATGCGCATATAAAAGTTAAGAGAGAGAGAGTCATAGATCAATAGACAAATAGAGAAAGAGAGAGATCTAGAAAGAGAGAGAGAGAGAGAGCGGCAACTCTTAAATTTTGTAACTTGAATTAAAAAAGCTCGGCAAGAAATATTTTTTGGTGCTCTGCAAGCTTTATCGACACGCTAAATGCTATTAAGCCAAGTTAAGCCATGAAACCAAAAAAAAAAAAAAACGAATGAATAAAAAAACGAACGACAACACGAAGCAATAAGAAAAAAACCCGAAGAGCAACAACAGCAACAGCAACAGCAAAGAAACGGCCAACGTAACCGAACTTACGGTAAGGCTCAGAGACCGAAGACCGAAGACCAGAGCCAAGACTGTCTTGGCCAACAGCGCGCATTGTCAGTCGAGTCGCGAAAGTCGTCGAGTGCGTTTGCTGCTTTTTTTTTTCTCTTTGATTTAGCTCAAAGTTTTGCGCTGTTCCGTGCGGCATTGTGTAAATCATTCACACAGACAGACAAGCAGACAAAACAGACAGACATACACAGTCACAGACAGACAGACAGACATACAAATGTGAGTAGCATTAAGCGCTGTGTGCCGCCGTGTATGTTGCTACAGTGGCTAAAAAAAAAAGCAAAATAAATAAAATCAAATAAAAAAAATTAAAAAAAAAATTTATTATAAAAGAAATCCGAAGAAAAGCAAAGAAAGAAATAGAAAAAAAATAAACAAAAACAACAACAACAACAAAAAAATAACCTCATCATCTTCAGTAAAGAAACGAAATTTTTGTATTGTGCGCGCAGTCAACGTTATGCAATTGAAGTGCGTTCAACAAACAACAAACAACAACAACAAACAACAACAACAACAACAATAAAAGAAAAAGAGAGCGAAAATAAAAGCAAAACAAATAGTTGAAAAAAAAAATGAGCAAGAGAAAAAAAAACTTTAAGCATTAATTAATGAATGAAATTAGAAACACAACAACAACAACAACAACAACAACAACAAAAACAAACAGTCAAATTAAACAACAACAAAAATTACAATAAAAATTACAATTTTATGAGACACATAAAAAAAAAAACAATTTGTAAGAAAAAAAAATTAATTTAAAAAAAAAAAAGAAAAAAAAAAAACAAACACGAAATTTTTTAGTTTTTTTTTTTATTATTATTATTAATTTGGAAATTTTATTCGTAACCAGTTTGCAAAAAATAAACAAGTGAAATTAATGTAACAACAGCAACAACAACAATAACAGCAACTGGCAGCAAAAAGCAAAGCAATTGTCAAGGCAACAACAACAACAACAACGGCAACAACAACGGCAACAAGTGGCAACAAGTGAAAAGCGCACGCGCCTGGCGAAAAAAAAAAAGAAATTGAAATTGCCAGCAAAAAAAAAAACAAACAGAAAATCAATAAAAAAAAAAAAATAATAATAAAATTTTAATAGCAGCAAAAAAAAAAAAACATTGTTATAGCATTAAAAGTGCAACAACAACAACAACAAGAAGAAGCAGAAAAGCAGAAAAAAATAACAACAGTAGCAACAGCAGCAGCCGAAGCAGCAGCAGCAACAGCAGCAGCAGCAACAGCAGTAGCAGCAACAGCAGCAGCAGCAGTCTAAGCACAAGTTAGACAGGCATCTATATATAGTCTACGTAATCATTGGGAAAATATCTGCAATTTTGCAACAATTTCGACATTAACAACAATAACAACAACAACAACAAGAAGAAGCAGAGACTGCAACTGCAGTGCAAGAGGCAACAAACGGCAACAAACAAAAGTAATTGAGCAAAAGGTGAGTAGCATGTCAGACACGCATGCAGCTAAATTTTTATAGCATGCAGCAGCAGCAGTAACAATAACAGCAGCAGCAACAGCAGCAGCAATAGTAACAGCAACAGCAACAGCAAAAGCAGCAACAGCAACAGCAGCTGCAGCAGCCATAATAACAACAATAAATGCTATACGACGCCCTCGCACTCGCTTTCAACCTGGCGTATGCGTAATATTTAGCCAAAAAGCAAAAGTGCAAAATGCAAAATTTACAAAAAAAAAAAAAAAAAAAAAAAAAAAAAATTTCATATGCAATTCACACGCCGCTGTTGCTGTCGCTGTCGGTGTCGCTGTCTCTGTCGTTCTGCCTTACACTCTGCCTACACTCTCCCTCTCTCACTCTCCCTTACTCTCTCTCTCACTCTCACTCTACCTCTCACTGTCGCTCTTTTGTGACTTTGTGCCATGCTGTGTATTGTTGTGCACTTCCTGCTATGCTTTTTTTTTATACATATATTTCATTATTATTATTATTATAATTATAAATTGTTGCTCTTGTTGCTGTTGTTGTTGTTGTTGCTGTTGTTGTTGCTGTTGCTGTTGTTGTTGCTGTTGCTGTTCTTGTTGTTGTTGCTGTTCTTGTATTTTTGTATTTTTGTATTTCATTTTCATTTTCATATGTTGAACCGGAGATGAAGACTTAGCTCAAGGTTGACATTTGTTTTTTTTTTCTTTTCTGGCTTTTTGTTGTTGTTGTTTTTTTGTATTAATGTTAAACATATGAACTGTGTCTATTTTATGTTTATTTATGAGTTTCAACAACAACAACAACAACAAAAAAGAAACACGCACAAAAATTTTAAAACAAAAACTTGAAAAATTCAACGTGCCGCTGCTGCCGTTGCTTTGGCGACTAATTAAAACTATTAGTGCAGAAATTAACGATTAACAATGTCAATGATTTGTGTGTGTCTGAGCTTAGACTTAGTTAGGCATAGTAAATTAAGCATAAGCTAGAAGAGGAAGCAACTAACTAAAAGTTATAGATAGAGGCTAAAGATAGGCAACAGCAGCAGCAGCAGAGCTAAAAAAAAATCATAGGCGTTGCTGAAGGCAGCAATAGAGGGCACAGTCAGTGGTTGGCCCTGAGATATAAGACAGCACAGTTACAAAGAGATAGAAAGAGACAAAGACAGAGACAGAAAGAGAGAGAAGACAGACTGTAAGACAGACTTGAAGTTGAAATTGAATGATGAGTCGTTCAGCACGCCTGCGAAAATGAAACAAAATGCATTTTTTATTAACAGCGACGTGCCTCAAAAAACAAAAATATATATAAAAAAAAAAAACAAGTAAGAAAGTTATAATCGAGTATGCTCGACTATATAATACTCGGTGCCCATTAATTTAAAAAAAAAAAATTTTTTTAAAAAAAATCGTCTCGAGAATCGAACCGCGGACCTCACGACCTCACGCACGCGATTTCAGCCCTCTAACAACTGAGCTACACTCTTTACAAGTGCGGAAGAGAAAAAACACTAAGTTAAGGTTGCTGTGTGTGGGGTGAGAACAGTGAGAACAGCAAGCAAGCGTACGCTATAGAGACGCCTCTCAAATTTTGGTAGTTGAAATGTGTATAACTTCCATGTTTATCATCCGAACTGTAACAAATTTGTACACAACGTTCAGATAAACATATTCTATGAGTGTTACATACATTTGCTGCTGTCACTAATCCAATATACTCTTGTTACCCAATGGGCACCGAGTATAAAAATCAGTTAAACTTGCAGTAGGTGTTGCGACAATTGTAGAGGAAGGAAGTGCAGCAGCAACGGCAGAAGCAGCAGCTGACAGAACTTGGCTTACATTTTGTGGGAGGCAAATTAGTGTGCGGAAAAAAATATAAAAAAAAAAGATTTAAATAAACGAACGTCGAGTGCAACGTGCAAAACTGACAGAATGAATGCTGGCAAAGTTTTTGTTGTTGTTGTTGTTTTTTTTTTGAGCTTACCAATTATGCAGCCATAAAAGTAAACAATCGCGTAAAAGACCTTAAAAACAGAAGTGTTCAATGTAGAAGTAGAAGGCGAAGAAGCTGCAGACAGATGAGACAGACAGACAGACGAGACAGACAGATAGACAAAGATGAGACAGACAGAGAGACAAGCAGAGAGACAGAGAGAGAGAGAGATGCAGGGAGACAGAGAGAGAAGCCAACAGACAGACAGAAAGACATGAAGACAGAGAGACACACAGACAAGCAGACAGACAGACATGCAGACGGAGAGACACGCAGAGAGACAGACAAGCAGAGGGACAGACAGACAAGCAGACAGACAGACATGAAGACAGAGAGACAAGCAGAGAGAGAGCAGCAGAGAGACAGAGAGAGCAGCAGAGAGACAGAGAGAGAAGCCAAAAGACAGACATACAGATATGCAGACGGAAAGACACGCAGAGAGACAGACATGAAGACAGAGAGAGACACACAGACAAGCAGACAGACACGCAGATAGACAGACAGACAGTCGCAGCGACGTGTTGAAAATGCAATAAGCAAATATTGCTAAGTTCATTTGGTAACAACACTATACACTTGCCACGCCTCCCCCCTCCCTGTCATCTCCCCTACCCCCCAGCAGACACTCGCTCATTCTCTGGCAGCTATAACTGTGTTTCAACGATTTGCAAGAACCTGGCGACGCTAGACAATAACGTGGCAATTTAATGGGAAATGTCAGTCACAGACTTACAACAGCAACAACAGCAACAACAGCAACAGCAACAACAGCAACAGCAACAGCAACAACAGTTGACTTCATTTTCTCAGAAGCAACAAAAGAAAAACTACAACAACAGCAGCGGCAACAATAGCAACAACAACAACTACAAACATTATGCATGAACAAATGAGTTTTCGTGCGCGCAGACACAAAAAAAAAGGTCGTGGCAAAGTTACAAACGCAATGACAGCAACAACAACAACGCGGCGTATGCGCAATGTGCCAAAGCAAGAAGAAAAAAAAAAAAAGCAAAAGAAAAAAAAAGACAATCGACACATTTGACTGTTGCTGCTGCTGCTGTTGCTGTAGTTGTTGTTGTTGCTGTTGTTGCTGCTGTTGTTGCTGCTGTTGCTGTTGTTCTTTCTGCTGCTGCTGTTGTTGTTGTAACACACGTAGCTTAAAACTGTGTCAAAGTGCACGATGCTTGACAAAACAGACAAAAAAAACAAAAAAAAAAAAATCCCTTCACTCACAGAAGAAACAGACATCGATAAGCTTGTCAATATATATAAGATTATTAAAGATTTATATAGACGCGCAACGGTAATTCATTCTAATAGTATAGCGCGCGCTCTTTCTATCTCTCTCTCTCTCTCTCTCTATCTATCTATCTCTCTCTCATTCACATACACTCGCTGTGTTTTGTTATGTTAATTTTGCTAAAAGCAAAACGTTCTAGCTGAAATTTACGTATGTCTCTGTCTCTGTCTCTGTCTCTCTTTCTATCTCTCATTCTCTCTCTCTCTCTCTCACTCGTTCTTATGAACTTAGACAGCATTAACTTATGCTAACAAAACAAAACATTCTAAGAGTCTGCTACGCGCTCTAATCCCAATACTCTTCAATGTATCTCTCTCTCTCTCTCTATCTCTTTATCACTCTCCTTCTCACTCTCTCTCTCTCACTCTCTATCTCTTTCTCTCTCTCTCTATCTATCTCACTCTCTCCATCTCACTCTCTCACACACACACACACACTCTCTCTCTCTCTTTGTCTCTCTTTCTCTCTCTCTTTCTCTCTCTCTATCTATCTCTCTCTCTCCATCTCCATCTCACTCTCTCTCTCGCTCTCACTCTCTCTATCTCTATCTCTTTCTCTCTCTCCATCTACCTCTCTCTCTGTCTCTCTTCTTCTCACTCACTATCTCTCTCTCTTCTTCTTACTCTCTTTCTCTCTCCTTTTCACTCTCTCTCTCTTACTCTCTCTCTCTCTCTTACTCTCTTACTCTCTCTCTCACTCTTACTCTCTCTCTCTCACTCTTACTCTCTCTCTCCTTCTCACACTCACACACAGTCTCTTTGCCCTTTTGTATCTAATTTTCTAACATTCTTTTTGGCATTTCTTTGGCTGCTGCTGCTGCTTCTGCTGCTGCTGCTATGTAGCTCTCTATCTGTCTGTCTGTCCGTCTGCCTGTCTGTCTGCTCTTAGCACAAAATGCGTTGCGCATTTTTTATTAGCTGCCAATAAAAATAAATAAATAAATAAATTTATATTGAACATTTTGTCTTTCTTCCCTTTAGAAGTTTGTTTTATGTTTTTATTCTTTGATTTTTTTTGTCTGCATGCCAAAAGCTTTAAAATTTATTGCCATTTTGTCTGCATGGAAAATTGGGTTAATTATATGCTACATTATTGACATACGAGTATATATATATATACATCTATATATATATATATATATAGAGATATATATAGAGATATATATAGATATATATATGTATATATATATATATATATATATATATATACAAATATATTTCTACACTATGTTAATTTTTTCCTAGAAATTCTTTTTCTTTTTTTTTTGTCGATTTTTTCGAGTTCAATGAAATTTTATTAGCAAAACAAAAGAAAAAAAGATGCCGCCACAATTGCAGATAATCAAATAATAAATAAACAGATGAAATTGTTCAAACGGCACGTGTTGTTTGTTGTTGTTTGTTGTTGTTGTTTGTTGTTTGTTGTTGTTGTTGCTAATGTTGTGGCATGATTAGTCACAGATAGTGTCGACATTAGCTGAATGGACTTTAATAGCTTATCGCACAGCAGAAGCAGCAGCATTAGCAGCAATAACACAGCCACAGTCACAGCCATAGCAACAAAAGCAATAGCAACAGCGGCAGCAGCAGCAGCAGCAATATTAACAACAGCAACAGCAGCAGCAGCAGCCGAAGCAGCAGCATTAGCAACAGTAATTGAGACCCAACCCAATGCGCACAATACTTTTCGTCGGCTAGCTGACTGCTGGCTGGCTGATTGCTGCTGCTGCGGACTGGCTACTGCTGGCTGGCTGACTGCTGCTATTGTTGCTGCTGTCTACTGCTGCTGCTGCTGCTTTCCTCTGTTGCTGCTGACTACTAGCTAACTGCTGCTGTTGTTGTGGACTGCTGCTGCTGTCTACTGCTGCTGCTGCTAGCTGGCTGGCTGCTGCTGTTGTTGTTGCTGCTATTGTTACTGCTATTGCTATTGCTGCTGCTTTCCTCTGCTGCTGCTTTCCTCTGCTAGCTGGCTGACTGGTTGCTGCTATCGCTGCCTGCTGCTGACTGCTCGCTAGCTGCTGCTGCTGCTGTCTAGTGCTACTGCTGTTGCTTTCCTCTGCTACTTCTGTCTACTGCTGACTGCTGGTATCGCTGCCTTCTGCTGTCTATTAGTGCTGCTGCTGGCTGCTGCTTTCCTCTGCTGCTGACTGCTAGCTAACTGCTGCTGTTGTTGTTGCTGTTGTTACTGATGTTGCTGCTGTCTGCTGTCTGCCGCTGACTGCTAGCTGGCTGACTGGTTGCTGCTGTCTTCTGCTGACTGCTGGTATCCCTGCCTTCTACTGTCTATTACTGCTGACTGCTAGCTGACTGCTGGCTAACTGCTGCTGCTGTTGCTGCTGTCTACTGCTGACTGCTGCTGCTTTCCTCTGCTGCTGCTAACTGCTAGCTGGCTGCTGCTATTGTTGTTGCTATTGTTGCTGCTGTTGCTGCTGTCTGCTGTCTGCTGCTGTTATATTAAAACATTATTTCATTCATTTGGCATTGTCTGTCTACACGAATATAAATTGCATTTTAAGTGCACGCGCGTAGGCAACAAAATTTATTTGCTGCTCTTCTTCTTCTTCTTGTTATTGTTATTGTTGTTGTTGTTGTTGTTGTTGTTGTTGTTGTTGTTGTTGTTGCTGCTGCTGTTGTTGTTGCTTTTGTTGTTGTTATTGTTAGCTGTTGGCAGTTTCAATCAAGCAGACAAAACGCTTGTTAAACCTAAACACACGCAGACACATTATAAACTCTCACTCCCCTCTCTCTCTCTCTCACTCTCTCTCTCTCTCACTCACTCTCTCACTCACTCTCTCACTCTTTCTGTTTCTCTTTTACGTATTACTTCACATTTCCGCTCTGCATCATCAATAAAAAAATAAAAAAACTTTCAAAGACTTTGAAAAAGTGAAAAGCAGCAGCGGCAGCAGCAGCAGCAGCAGCAGCAGCAGCAGCAGCAGCAGCAGCGGCGCATTGTTGATATTAACGTTGATTGCAGCCATGTGATAAGCACAAATCGCCAAATATTGTTAATGGAGAAGTTATGTATGTGTGAGAGAAAGAGAGAGAGAGAGAGAGAGAGAGCAATATGTGTGTGAGGGAGAGAAGTATATTAAGTTGTAGAAATGTATGCTGAGAAATGCTGAGAAAGAAAAAAAAAAAGAAAATGCTTTAGGTTTCAGTTTTTAAGTTTTCAGTTTTAACTTCATTTATTAAGCCAACTAATGATGGTCAACGCAGCAGCATAACTAGCGCTATCTCTCTCTCTCTCCCTCTCTCCTTCTCTCTCACCTTCTCTCTCTCTCCCTAACTTTCTGCAAATGAAATGTTTCTCCCCCCCCCCTACCCCTCCCCACAAAAAGAAATCAGTTTCGTTTTTCAAATTCAGTCGCTCGTGGAAAATTTAGTGCATGCTGCTGCTGCTGCTGCTGCTGCTGCGACTAGTTTTTGCCCGTTGGCTTAACGCTCAAATTGCTTCGTTTACATTTTGCGATAGCTTGGCTGCACGCCACATCTCTTCATTCAACACAGACAGACAGACAGACAGACAGTCAGACAGACAGACAGACAGTCAGACAGCAAGACAAACTCCTTTAGGCCTTCGGGCCAGTTGAAGCGTGCAAGCCAAAAAAATGAAACATGAAAACTGAAAACTGTAAACTGTAAACAGTTAAATGTTGAGAGACTCTGAAAACGAAAGCTACTTTTGTTGTTGTTGTTGTAGCGATTTTTTTTTTGTCTGCTTTTGCTTTTCACTACAGCGTCGTCCAAGTTTCTGTTGCTGCTACTTTTGGTTAGCCAAATGTTGCACTCGTCTGTTTTTGGCCAGTGCAAGTGCAAGTTGAACGTAACAAATTCGCTTGAATATCAAATGCAACAAAAAATGCGGAACACATGCAGATATGGCGGCAAGTGTCAACGTTATTTCCAATAACAAAAACAAATGCAGCCCTGAACCAGTTTACTTTGTTTTCTGTTTTCAGTTTTGATTTGTACGACAAGTACATACGTGTATCAAGCTGCTAACTTGTCTAATCTAATGCTGCTTCAGCTTGTTCAATCAAATAACAACAACAGTTTCAAAACTCAAGACTCAAGTCTCAAGACTCAAGTCTCATTACTCATATCTCAAAGTCTCATGTTTTAACAGTGTGAAGTCTCTACAGTCTTCATAGTCTACAGTCTTCATGGAGTCTACAGTCTTCGCTGTCTTTACAGTCTTCATAGTCTACAGTCTTCAAAGTCTTTCATTTATTCATACAGTAGACTTCATAGTCTTCAACAGTCTACAGTCTTCACAGACTCTACACTGTTCATAGTCTTCACAGTCTTTGATTCATTCATATTTCACAGTCTTCAACAGTCTTCACTATCTTCAACAGTCTCTACAGTCTTCACAGTCTTCATAGTCTTTCATTCCTTCATTTTTAAACAGTCTTCCACAGACTCTACTGTCTCTACAGTTGACTTCATAGTCTCTACAGTCTCCACAGTCTACAGTCTTCACTGTCTCTACCATCTTCACAGTCTTCATAGTCTTCACAGTCTCTACATTATTCACAGTCTACAGTCTTCACTGCCTCTACAGTCTTCACTGCCTCTACAGTCTTCACAATCTTTCATTCCTTCAATTTTAACAGTCTTCCACAGTCTCTACGGTCTCTACAGTTTTCATAGTCCACAGTCTACAGTAGACTTCATAGTCTCGACAGTCTTCACTACCTCTATAGTCTTCATAGTCTCTAAAGACTTCATAGTCTTCACAGTCTTTCATTCATTCATATTTCACAGTCTTCAAGAGTCTCTACTGCAGTCTTCACAGTCTCTACAGTCTTCACAGTCTACAGTCTTCACAATCTGTCTTCATAGTCTCCACAGTCTTTTCACAGTCTCTACATTATTCACAGTCTACAGTCTACAGTCTTCACTGTCCTACAGTCTTCATAGTCTTCACAGTCTTTCATTGATTTAGTTTCCACAGTACTCTACTGTCTGTACAGTCTTCATAGTCTCTGCAGTCTTCACAGTCTACAGTCACAGACTCCATAGTCTTCACAGTCTACACTCTTCATAATCTCTACCGTCTTCACAGTCTTTCATTCATTCATATTTCATAGTCTTCAACAGTCTTTACTGTCTTCACAGTCTTCCACAGTCTTTACATTTTTCACAGTATCTACAGTCTTCCAACAGTCTCTACTGCAGTCTTCACTCTCTCTCTCTCTCTCTCTCACTCCCTCTGTACAAGTCTTCTGCATATGCTTTTCATCATATTGATTAATTGTGAGAGCGACG
Source organism: Zaprionus obscuricornis (assembly GCA_037044475.1). Taxonomy (NCBI): domain Eukaryota; kingdom Metazoa; phylum Arthropoda; class Insecta; order Diptera; family Drosophilidae; genus Zaprionus; species Zaprionus obscuricornis. The sequence goes on along the minus strand of JBAMBR010004684.1, from coordinate 14,948 downwards.
TTTTTTTTTCACATTTTGAAATCAACGTAAAAAAAAATGTTAAATGTTATATGTTATAATATGTAATTTATGTATGTTGCAATGCTTGAACACTTAATTAACGTATAGATAATATATATATATATATATAAATCTAAAATTCGATTAGTTAAATTATGTTAACGTGGCAATAATTATGCATATATACATCATGTACATCATATACATCTTCATCAAGAGATTGACTGCAAGTTTGTTGCTTAAGTCTTTGAGTTTTTCATGCGTTTTTATTTTTATTTTTTTTTAGATTTTCTCTTCTTATTTTTTTTTTTGTGCGTAATATTAAGCAGAACAGCAACAACAATAATAATAATGATGGCCTAAAAACGTGTTTTACTCATTCAAAAAGTTAATTAACAAAATATTATGCAGCCAAAGTTTGTCGCTTAAGTCTTTCGTTTTTTTTTTCTCGTTTTGTCATTTTCAATGACAATTTTTCTATAATTTACGCAGAACACAACAAATAACTAAGCAATGATGATGAAGAAGAAGAAGACAAGACAAGACACGACACGATACGACACGATACGTAGAGTCAATATATCATCATTGTTTAATTAACACACACAGAAATATGCAGCAAAAGTTTGTCGCTTAAGTCATTTAATACGTGGCCAAAAACAGTTTTGTTTTTTTTCTGCTTGTCTGTCTGTCTGTGTGTATGTGTGTGTTTTTCTTTCTTTCTATTTTGAATCCATTTGCATTTTCAAAAATGAAAAAAAAAGAAAAAAAAACGTGTCAAGTAATTTGTAAATTTACAATTTCAAGACGTAAGAAAAACAAAAACAAAATCAATCAAAAACGACAACAACAACAACAAATTGATATGTTAACATTTTGTTAATCTCTTACTGCTGCTCTCTCTCTCTTTCTTTCTCTCTCTCTCTTATATTTAACTTTTTATTTTGTCGCTTACTTATGAGACTCTCTAAGCCTGATTGCCAAACGCTGACAGTTACATGACGGCAAAAAATATCAAAAATCAACAAAAAAGAAAAAAATAAAAATAAAAAATAAAACCCAAAAATATATTGTAAAACCTTATGATTTAACACATAAATTCGTTCAATAATTGCGTGAATGATGATGAGCAGCGCGTCACATATGCGTATAGCGATGGGGAAGTAAATGGCAAAAAAAAACGAAGGGAAATATGTTTATGTTTATGCGATCTTGCGAAATGCATTAAATGCATATTTATCGTTATAATAAATTATTATTGTTTGTTGGCTATATATATAAAAAGTTTAAATTAATGTTGATATCGTTTGCAAACCGTTTGCTATAAACTTATGCTTTCTTAGGTGTTAAATAGCTGCAACAAAAACAAAAAACAAAATAACCGAAAATAATAGAAAAAATAAAACAAAAAAAAAATCATAGTTGCCAAGTTCCGCAACACATTGTTTTTTATACTCGGTGCCCATTGGGTAACAAGAGTATATGGAATTTATACACATTTCAAATTCCAAAAGTTGAGAGGCGTCTCTCTTAGCGTACGCTTGCTTGCTGTTCTCACTGTTCTCACCTCACACACGACGGCAACCTTAACTTAGTGTTTTTTCTTTGTTGCACTTGTAAAGAGTGTAGCTCAGTGTTTAGAGGGTTGAGCTTGTGTGCATAAGGTCCGCGGTTCGAATCTCGAGGTGACTTCCTCTTTTTTTAAATTTTTTTTTTGAATAAACTTAAAATATATAATATAACTTTGGTCACCGAGTATTATATAGTCGAGCATACTCCACTATAACTTTCTTACTTGTGTTTTTTTTTTTGGCGCATTAGCTTCCTATTTGCACACAAGCTACATATACATATCTATATATACACTATATATATTACGATTGTATTTAGTCAAGCTGCATACACAATTTGCATAATGAAAACCTTAACCCCAACAAACAAAAAAAAAACAAAACACAAAAATAGCAACAACAACAACAAACAAACGAAAAGACATGCAAATAACTGAACCATGTCGATGCGTAGCACTTTCACGGCAAATGTTATGCAAATTAAATCATTTGATTAGCCATAGTCTAAAGCCAAAGAGTCAAGTGTCTTCCTACACCACCAACACCAGCTTCCCCCCCATGCATCACTTACATCAACCCTTTGTATCAACAAACAATCCGCATTAAGGCGTTAAATAGTTATATCTCTCTCTCTCTCTCTCTAACACACACTTACTCTGTGTCTTATAAATTATGAATACTTGAGGCTGCGGCAACTGCGTTTGCGTTTAGTTTGCAAACATTTTTTTTTTTATTGTTGTTTTTATTTTTTAAGTCTCGCTTAGAAGTCAATGACTGCTTAATTTAATTTGGTAACAAATCAATGGCCATTGGACAACTTTCGTATCTTCTTCTTTTTATGCTTCTTTGCACTTCTCTTCTCCTTCTCCATTTTCTATGAACTTCTTCTCGCTTGACCCCAGCGTGAATTTCGAGCAAAAGACTTGTGAAAACAATTTCGTTTTAAGTTGATTTTCTTTTGCGGCAAATGCCAACGAAAAAAAAAACAAAAAAAGGTTTGTTTATTTCTGACCATGGCCAATCAATCAAATTGTTGCCAGAGCGAAAACTCTTCACCTCACACACTCGTGTGTCACAGGAGAAGTTTTGAACTAGAAGAAGAAGCAGAATATGAAGATGAAGATGAAGTACCAGCAGCAGCAGCAGCAGTTTGCGAAGCTCAAGAATTCGACGAAAGTATCAAATGTTGTTGTATACATATATATTTTTTTTTGCGCTTCATTAGCGTCTCTTTTCAAGTTGGTTCTGGTTACATAATGAATAGAAATACTTTCTAACTTTAAAATCAGATACACGACCTTAACATTTATGGCGTCTTCAGCTTTTGGCAAATGATTTGGCATAATTTGTTAGCTATTTGTTGCTGTGTTGTATGTTTTTTGATAGGTCAAAACCTGTTGCAGCTAATGAGATAGACGCGATGTAGCTTCAATGCAGCACTGTGAGAAAAGAGCTCTGACAAGCTAACAAATTAACTTTAACTAATTTCAATAAATATTTAACGAGCCGTCGCTCTGCTCGCGGTTATGTACGTTTTCAAGTGGAATCAACAACTAGTTCATTTTAGTTCTTTTCATGCAAATACAACACTGCACTTATTACACTTGTTACTCAACGGTGGCGCATCAGCTGCAGATCGATGTGCAAGCAAAACAGCGTTGCCAGATATTTTAATAGCAAATGTAAACAAAAATTTGCATTGCAAATGTGTGACGAAATGAAATGTGAATTTTTAAAATATACAATTATATAATATATATGTATATATTATATATTAATCATCGCTACTCTATAATAATTAATATGCAATAAACGTAATTGCTCATCGTCTAAGTTCAACTACTTAATTCGCTTTTCACACTTGAAGATTTTGCACACATCTGTCGCTGTCGCTGTCGTTGTCGTTGTAAACAAATCAGCTGCAAACAAACGAGTAGCTCAAATGTTTTCAAGCACTGCAAGCAATAATAACAACTAAACATTGCCAAATAGTGAACATCAAATACTCACAGTCGGTAGCATAGACATGATGCCTAGACACACGTGCTGTCTGTTTACTAACTTAAAAAGCGAGAAAAGCATACAACAAAAAAAAAGTTTTGCTGGCTGGCTGGTTGGCATAGCAAATTTCAAATCTCGTGACGCATTCGCATTGCATTTTGAACTCTGTGCAAACAATGAGCAACAAAAGTTGGGTAAACGAACTGCAAACTATTTGCAGCCGGCAAATGTTAAGTGAAAAAGTGGCCATCATAATGTTGTGCGACGACGACAACAAACGCCAAGAGAGAGAGACATAAACACACAGACAACAGGACAGACAGCAGCAGCAGACAAGCGACAGCTGGACAAATGGACAGCTGAAAAGACAGATATGGAGAGAGAGAGAGAGAGAGAGAGAGAAACATGAGTTTTCTGCTGCCAATGACCGGCACGTTGCTTGCAGTTATTGTTGTTGGTTGCCGTTGCAGCAATTGTCATGAACAACGGCAACGATATTAGAATTTACAACTACAACTATTACAACAACAACAACAATAAGTAGAAGAGACTCAGGCCCACTTCACACCCATTTAGTATAAACAAACAAGTAACAAGACTATGATGATACCCTGTACAAACAAAAAAAAAATTGTAAATTTATATAGATTGCATCGATCTGAATCTAAATCGCACAGTTATAACGATTTCATATTAAATGCAAAAAAATATATAAATTATGTGTTCAGCCACGCCTTCTTATAGGCAATACATACAATTACTAATGTTACAAAATCATTATACCCTATATTGCATACCGGGTATAAAGAAAAAAAAAAACACAATTTACATTTTTTGTTGATTAATATGCAAGCGCTGCTGTCTATGACTACGATTATATTCTACAGGAATGACATCAAAATTCTTTATTGATTTTGTCGTAAAAAAAAAATTATTGTATTTATTGTGTTGAAAGTTCATTCATAAATATATATATATATATATATATGAATAAATAAAAATGAAAAACTATTTAATATGCAGCATGTGTTGAAAGTCTATTGCAAAGAAAGTTCTTTTCGAAAGTAAACGAAGACTTGTGGCGAGAGGCAACGAACTTGCAGCAGCGCATCAATTTTTTTTTTTAATTTCTTTGACGTTGAAAAATAAATAAATTTTCACAGCTGTCGAAAAATGCGAAATGAAACACGAAATAGTTTACTTTCTATTTCGTTGATCATCAATTTAAGCTTGCGAAATTTATATATATATATATAATGTCAGTTGATGCTGCTGCAGATTGCTACTGCTCAATGTTAATGAACTTTAGCGTAAATATTGCGGAAAAAATATTATATATATATATTTTTTTATAATTGAATAATCAGTACACGAGTTTGTTAATAACATTATAAATATATATATATATATATATATAAAAAAATTATTTTTAATTTTCTTTTTGCTGCAATCCGTTGCGTTTTATTATAAACAATTTCATCGTCTCCGCAGCTAATTGTGAAAGTTCAACGTTCAACAATTTTACATTCAAATTGTTTAGTTTTTTTTTTTCTTGTTTTTTTTTGGTCATTTCACACTAACTGTCGGTAATAAATACGGTCGAGTACAACAATTTTTATAGTCAGATTAATTGATATTATTTAAATGATGGCAGATCGGCCAAGACAAAGGTTATTATAACTATTGTGAAAGTCGAGTTGCCAGATTTTGTGCGTGAAAAAATAACGCAACGTAATTTGAAAGTGAATGCGACAAAAGTCTTTGACCAGGCGGCCAGGCTTCAATTTTTTTTTCACATTGTTTTTTTTTTTGGTCTTACAGTATAACAGTAAAAGTGCTTGAAAATATGCAGAGACATCAGAGAAAAATCAGTAAAATCAACAAGAAATAGGATCGTAAAAATGAAGACATCAAGTGGTTGGTCGGTCGGTCGGTTGGTCGGTCATCAACACAATTCCACAAACTGTACGAAAACAATTCTCTCAAATCCAACGGTTGTTTCTTTGCACTTCTGTTCGCTGTTTACAGAACTTTGCAATTCACTGCAAAACACTAAAAAAAAAAAGAAAAGATTAAAGAATTCAGAATTCCCTTTCGCTTCCCGTATTGCACACTTCTCTCTTTCGTTTGCGTTTCCCTTTTTTTTTTGTAGCTGTACTTTTGACAGAAATATTCCACATCCCCATAACTTACGCTGCAAAAAAAAAATCTCAAGCTTCATCCGCTATGAGACTGCAGGATATTTAAGTACCACTTGACGGTACTTCAGCAGCAGCCGCAACAACAGCAGCAGCACCAACAACAGCATCAGAAGCAATCGTAGCAGCATCAGGTTTTAGCATCAGCATCTTATCGCAACAACTCTTTGCGAGCCGATCGTTTCAATGTTCTCTGTCGCTTCCAATTTAGTGTGTCATATAAAGTCTTTGAAATTTCAGCATATTATTGTCGAAAAAATTCTTCTGAGAATACAAATGCAATATAAGCATTTTTAATTTCGCATGCTCCATAAACAATATGCATAAAAAACATTCACACAAATTACCTGGTAATTTAATTATCTCTTCTCGCAGCTGTGATAATCAAATGCTGTCGAAAAAAATAAACGGGGAACTGTTGTCGAACCGTTACACAAAATACACTTTCCATATGGGGAAATGATTTATTTCTAGTTCTTTCCATGCAAATACAACACTGCATTTGATGCTCAACAGTTGCATAGCTGCTGCCTAGCTGAGTGAAAGCGAAATAATGCTGCCAGACATTTCAAATGCAAAATGTGTGAACAAAAAACTTGCGCCATGTGTTTCAAAGTTTATAACAAAGAAAATATAACTTAAGATTTTTAACTTGAATTGTAATATATGTATCTATGCTATAACCAATTACTATAATCATTAATATGCTATACACGTAATTGATCGTCGACTCAAACTAGAACATGTCTGTTTCGCTGTGTGGAACTTGTAGAACGCGTACGTGCCATGTCAAAACATGCGAATGGGAGTAGTCGACAATATGTTGTTCTATATACACAATATGAATGTACATATGTACAAAAGTGTACTTACTTTTAGGCATGTGTGGTAAGTAGGTAGTTCATGTGTCGGATGTATAAATAACAATGGTCTCTGGACAGACTTAAGATTTCAGCTGCGACATGATATTCAAGACAGCAACAGTAACTGCAACAACAACAATAACAACACCAACAAAGCATGCTAAACAATAGCAACAAAAAGGCAGCCAAAAAAATATTGAAAGGTGCAAAAAAGTGCAACGTTTAATGCAGCTCAATAAACTAGCAACAAAAGCTGGCGACAACAAATGCAACAAACGCAACACAACAGCAATAACTACACAGATATAGTAGATATAGTTGCCGATGCAGATGCAGATGCAGAGACAACGGAATGGTGCAAAAAAAAATAAAAAATAAAATAACACAAGAGAAAAAAAAAATTGTCAGACATTCGTACAATTTAACGGCTTTTGTTGCATAAATCCAACAGGCAACATTTGTTATGCGATTGCAATCTATCGCACAAAATGGCGACGATTGTTGACAATACGAATCGAGTATTATTTGGAAAATGGAAAATTGGAAAAAAAATATGGCGGTGACTTTTTGATTGCGCAAAAGAAATAAAAAGTGTTTATAATATTTATGAGATCAAAAGGCAAACAAACAAATCAGCAGCAGCAGCAGCAGCCCTTACAGCAGCATTAGCAAATAGCAACGGCAACGGCAATCACAACGGCTTGAAGCTATCAATCAGTCAATCAAACACTTAGTCAATCAGTCACTCAGTCAGTTTGGCAAAAGAAAGCTGACAGACAATTATAGACACTAATAATAATTATAATAGCAGCAGCAACACCAACAGCAACAACAATAGCAACAAACAAAGCGTGTAAATATGACAACAACAGGTTAGCGAACCTCGCAAATTTACATATGACAGAGTAATAAAGAGAGCAAAAGATAGAAAAGAGAGAGAGGGAGTCAAAGCGCTAGGCAGAGCGGCGCAATAGTAAAAGGGAGTAAGTAAAGAAAAAAAAGAAAGAGAAGAGAAGAAAAATGAAGAGAGCTGAAGAACTGCAAAGATTGCCGCTATACGCGCCGTCTGCTACAAATAGTGTGAAAGAAAGAGAGAGAGAGGGAGAGATAAAGAGAGATTCCCCCAGCAGGCACAGACACAGCCAAAAGGTGTTTATTATGCAATGAACGTTTTTTCATCAACTTGACAAACTGAGCCATGAAATACGAAAAAACAAAAAAAACAAACGACTTTGCTTTGTTTTTTATCTCTTTTTTTCTCGTTGTGCTTTATTATTGTAATTTTATTTCTTTTGTCTTTGTCCTTCTGTGCTTACAGGTGATTCTTCACTTTGTTTTTTTACTGTCTCTGGTTTTTTTTCATTATCCGTATCATGATATCGCAATATCTGTATCTTTTGTGCGTAGTCGTCTGGTAAAGTCTACAGAAAAACGACAAGTAATTCAATAATAATAAAAATTGCATGTTTTACATAAATTCTCTGGCTGGTAATAAAAATGTCCAAAAAGGCCGCATAGGCCGCACATTGATTCACAAACTAATGAAATTAAATAAGAAAATTTTAAATTTAATTTCATTGAGTAAACAAAACAAAGAGAATTTTAATAATAATAATATACTCGTACATACATAATTTTTAATAAAGATTAATGAAATTTTAATGAATATTAATTTTAGGCAATTTGCATAAAATTGCTGTGCAAAAATTTATGTTGCTTGTGATTCATAAAGTTTAACAATTAGAAAATATTAAAAAATAAATAATTAAAAAAAAAATACTTCCTGAAATAAATAATAAATAAAAATAAATAATAAATAAAAATAAATAATAAATAAATATAAATAAAAATAAATAATAAATAAATAAAAATAAATAATAAATAAAAATAAATAATAAATAAAAATAAATAATAAATAAAAATAAATAATAAATAAAAATAAATAATAAATAAAAATAAATAATAAATAAAAATAATTAATAAATAAAAATAAATGTAAAATAAATATGAATATTATATTTTAAAAAATAAATAATTAAAAAAAATACTTCCTGAAATAAATAATAAATAAAAATAAATAATAAATACAAATAAATAATAAATAAAAATAAATGTAAAATAAATATGAATATTAGCTATGAGTAAATCTATTTTTTTTTAACAAATTTTTTTATTTATCAAATTTGTGCTTTATATTCGCTAATATTTAAAATCAAGCAGAATGATTTAACAATTTTTGCACAGATTTTTTTTTTTCAAGTCAATTAACACAATCAAATGTTACTGTTAAATGGACAAAGTGCATCTGCTCCAGCTACAGCTGTAGATTGGTTACTAACAGCTCATCATATATAAAGTTTACACAGCTGACGCCCAAAGACCTGAGACCTGAGCGCCCTGTGCCTCAGCCTGTGGAATGACTTTCAAAAAGGAAGTCAGGTCATAAACAATACGCGCCTCTTATTGTTGGGTGCGTTGAACCTCTGCCTGTATATTTGTTGTGGTTTCTTGCTGCTGCTGTTGTTGCTGCTGTTGTTGTATATATACATATTTTATTTTAAGTTTTTTTTTTTATTTATTTATTTATTTTTTTTTTTTGGGTTTCTGTTTGGTTTGCAATTTTTTTTTTTTTTTTTTGGCATTTGTTGGCATTGCACAGTTTGAGGCCTGTCAGCACAACGATCTTTACCTAAAAAGAATTCTCTTTATTTTTGACGTATGTGTGTGTGTTTGTATAATTTACAGTTAGAGTTGTTTAAATACTCAGTCGGCAAACATAAAAGTTAAATCATATTCATTATATATCAGTTATATCTGCGTATTCACAATAACATATTCTGCTTATTACTGTTCTTATATTTTATGACTTATTTTGTCTCTTTCTCTCTCTACTTTTCACAGACTCTCCCTAGAACAACAGCAACTGCGACGACGACTTAAATACAAAAAAAAAAATATATAAAAAATGGTATCGCGAAGAAAAATATTATCACGTTCGCGTGATGATCTAAACTTGGATCAGACATTCACTCAACAGGAGGAAGAAGAAGATGTTTGGTATCAAAAAGATAAACTCTACAAAGTAAGTAAAAAAAAAAAAAATGAAATTTTTTATTATATGCAATGCATAATTCTATACACTTTTATATGCAATTCATTAGCATAATTTGTACTGTCAACAATTGCAATTATCTAGAAGTAGCAGAAGCTACCGAAAAAAAAAACAAATACCTAAAAAAAAAAAAACAGACAAAGAATACAACGCAAAGCAAATGAAGGCCATTTGCATGACGGCGACAGCTCAAAAGACTTTAACTTCCGCTTCTGCCAGTTGTTGATTTTCTATGATTTGTGGCAACAATTTTTGTGTGTTGTGTGTTGTGGTTTTTTTTTGTGGCATATTCTCGACACGTGCAGCGACAGCAGCGCCGCATTGAGGTCAACGTTAGCATAAAACGCACTAAACCTTAGCAGCAAAGGCGCTGTTGTTGCTGTTGCTGTATTGACCAATTGCATTAATTACCGTTAGGCCATCGCATTGCGTTGTGCATTTTTAATTTGCCTATGGCCATTTGCCAGTTGCCGCAACAACAACAACAACAAACGAATGAAGACACAACGCGCATTGCTAACAGCAGCAATAACAGCGAAAAACGTAATGCAAACGTAACCCTAATGTACAAGCACAGCACGAGCTTGACTTTAGGTGAGTCTTCTTCATGTCTATGTATATATGTGTGTTTGTGTGTGTATGTGTGTGTGTGTGTGGGCATTTCATTGATTTCGGCATTTAAGCAACAAAATAGACAACAAAAATCAACGCTACTCTTGTCTCTCTCTCTCTCTCACACACACACATTCCGCATATGTTTATGCATAGCAAAGTATCATGATCAACATCAACATCAACTGATAGATATACGATAACATAATATTTAAACTGACAACTTAATATGAATACACAAAAATCAAAAATCTATTTATTTATTTAAGTAATTTTATCACGCACAAAACAATTTTATATAAAACTGAACTTGAAACTTTGTGAAAAAAAAACAAACAAAAATTAAGGAAATTATTTGATAGTTTTTATTATGTTAAACAAAAATTAATGAAATTATTTGATAGTTTTTATTATGTTAAACAAAATTAAAGAAATTATTTGATAGTTTTTATTATGTTAAACAAAAATTAAGGAAATTATTTGATAGTTTTTATTATGTTAAAATTTTATTTATTTTTTTTTTTAATTTTATCACGCACAAAACAATTTTATATAAAACTGAACTTGAAACTTTGTAAAAAAAAAAAAAAAATAACAAAAATTAAGGAAATTATTTGATAGTTTTTATTAAGTTAAACAAAATTAAGGAAATTATTTGATAGTTTTTATGTTAAAATTTTGATTAAAAAAAAAAAAAAAAAAAAAACCTTTATATTCAATTTACATTTCACAAATTTGTTGTGTAAGCAAAAGTTTTAAATTTCATTTAATTAAAATGTTTTCACTTTTCATTTTTTGTTAATTAAAAGTTGCATAATATTGAAAATTGATATGCTAGCTGATATTTAATATTATTATTATTATTTGCATTTATTTGCAATAAGTTTTTCATCGCATAAACGATAACATTTATCGGCTGTGCTATAACGTTATTTTTTTTGGCAAAATGCCGTTGGTGCTGCCCACACACAAAGACAAATAGATACAAATGCACACACATACACACATATATATATATATTTATATATACGTATATAGACATAAGTCAAGTTGCTATTGTTGTCATAAATATTATGAGCATTATTTAACAAAAAATGAAAAGTGAAAACATTTTAATTAAATGAAATTTAAAACTTTTGCTTACACAACAAATTTGTGAAATGTAAATTGAATATAAAGGTTTTTTTTTTTTTTTTTTTTTTAATCAAAATTTTAACATAAAAACTATCAAATAATTTCCTTAATTTTGTTTAACTTAATAAAAACTATCAAATAATTTCCTTAATTTTTGTTATTTTTTTTTTTTTTTTACAAAGTTTCAAGTTCAGTTTTATATAAAATTGTTTTGTGCGTGATAAAATTAAAAAAAAAAATAAATAAAATTTTAACATAATAAAAACTATCAAATAATTTCCTTAATTTTTGTTTAACATAATAAAAACTATCAAATAATTTCTTTAATTTTGTTTAACATAATAAAAACTATCAAATAATTTCATTAATTTTTGTTTAACATAATAAAAACTATCAAATAATTTCCTTAATTTTTGTTTGTTTTTTTTTCACAAAGTTTCAAGTTCAGTTTTATATAAAATTGTTTTGTGCGTGATAAAATTACTTAAATAAATAAATAGATTTTTGATTTTTGTGTATTCATATTAAGTTGTCAGTTTAAATATTATGTTATCGTATATCTATCAGTTGATGTTGATGTTGATCATGATACTTTGCTATGCATAAACATATGCGGAATGTGTGTGTGTGAGAGAGAGAGAGAGACAAGAGTAGCGTTGATTTTTGTTGTCTATTTTGTTGCTTAAATGCCGAAATCAATGAAATGCCCACACACACACACACATACACACACAAACACACATATATACATAGACATGAAGAAGACTCACCTAAAGTCAAGCTCGTGCTGTGCTTGTACATTAGGGTTACGTTTGCATTACGTTTTTCGCTGTTATTGCTGCTGTTAGCAATGCGCGTTGTGTCTTCATTCGTTTGTTGTTGTTGTTGTTGCGGCAACTGGCAAATGGCCATAGGCAAATTAAAAATGCACAACGCAATGCGATGGCCTAACGGTAATTAATGCAATTGGTCAATACAGCAACAGCAACAACAGCGCCTTTGCTGCTAAGGTTTAGTGCGTTTTATGCTAACGTTGACCTCAATGCGGCGCTGCTGTCGCTGCACGTGTCGAGAATATGCCACAAAAAAAAACCACAACACACAACACACAAAAATTGTTGCCACAAATCATAGAAAATCAACAACTGGCAGAAGCGGAAGTTAAAGTCTTTTGAGCTGTCGCCGTCATGCAAATGGCCTTCATTTGCTTTGCGTTGTATTCTTTGTCTGTTTTTTTTTTTTTAGGTATTTGTTTTTTTTTTTGGTAGCTTCTGCTACTTCTAGATAATTGCAATTGTTGACAGTACAAATTATGCTAATGAATTGCATATAAAAGTGTATAGAATTATGCATTGCATATAATAAAAAATTTCATTTTTTCATTTTTTTTTACTTACTTTGTAGAGTTTATCTTTTTGATACCAAACATCTTCTTCTGCCTCCTGTTGAGTGAATGTCTGATCCAAGTTTAGATCATCACGCGAACGTGATAATATTTTTCTTCGCGATACCATTTTTTATATATATTTTTTTATATTGCTTATTGTTAAGTCGTCGTCGTCGCAGCAAGTTCAAATCTTTATGCTGTTGTTCTAGGGAGAGTCTGTGAAAAAAGTAGAGAGAGAGAAAGAGACAAAATCAGTCATAAAATATAACAACAGTAATAAGCAAAATATGTTATTGTGAATACGCAGATATAACTGATGTATAATGAATATGATTTAACTTTTATGTTTGCCGACTGAGTATTTAAACAACTCTAACTGTAAATTATACAAACACACACACATACGTCAAAAATAAAGAGAATTCTTTTTAGGTAAAGATCGTTGTGCTGACAGGCCTCAAACTGTGCAATGCCAACAAATGCCAAAAAAAAAAAAAATTAAAACTAAAGGAACAAGAAAAACTAAAAAAAAAAAATAAATAAATAAATAAAAAAAAAAACTTAAATAAAATATGTATATATATACAACAACAGCAGACAACAGCAAGCCCACAACAAATATACAGGCAGAGTTGGACGCAGACGATCCAGAGGCACCTCTTATGACCTGACTTCCTTTGAAAGTCATTGGCTGACAGCAGTGGGTTACCTAGGTCTTTGGGCCGTGAGCTGTGTAGAAACATATGATGAGCTATGCACTTTGTCCATTTAACAGTATATTGATTGTGTTAATTGACTTGAAAAAAAAAAATCTGTGCAAAAATTGTTAAATCATTCTGCTTGATTTTAAATATTAGCGAATATAAAGCACAAATTTCATAAATAAAAAATAGATTTACTCATAGCTAATATTCATATTTATTTTAAATTTATTTTTATTTATTATTTATTTTTATTTATTTCAGGAAGTATTTTTTTTTTTAATTATTTATTTTTTAATATTTTCTAATTGTTAAACTAATATTCATATTTATTTTACATTTATTTTTATTTATTATTTATTTTTATTTATTATTTATTTTTATTTATTATTTATTTATTATTTATTTTTATTTATTATTTATTTATTATTTATTATTTATTTTTATCTATTTTTATTTATTAATTATTTTTATTTATTATTTATTTTTATTTATTATTTATTTTTAATTATTATTTATTTTTATTTATTTTTATCTATTTTTATTTATTATTTATTTCAGGAAGTATTTTTTTTTTAATTATTTATTTTTTAATATTTTCTAATTGTTAAACTTTATGAATCACAAGCAACATAAATTTTTGCACAGCAATTTTATGCAAATTGCCTAAAATTAATATTCATTAAAATTTCATTAATCTTTATTAAAAATTATGTATGTACGAGTATATTATTATTATTATTAAAATTCTCTTTGTTTTGTTTACTCAATGAAATTAAATACGAAAATTTTCGTATTTAATTTCATTAGTTAGTGAATCAATGTGCGGCCTATGCGGCCTTTTTGGACATTTTTATTACCAGCCAGAGAATTTATGTAAAACATGCAATTTTTATTATTATTGAATTACTTGTCGTTTTTCTGTAGACTTTACCAGACGACTACGCACAAAAGATACAGATATTGCGATATCATGATACGGATAATGAAAAAAAACAGAGACAGTAAAAAAACAAAGTGAAGAATCACCTGTAAGCACAGAAGGACAAAGACAAAAGAAATAAAATTACAATAATAAAGCACAGCGAGAAAAAAAGAGATAAAAAACAAAGCAAAGTCGTTTGTTTTTTTTCGTATTTCATGGCTCAGTTTGTCAAGTTGATGAAAAAACGTTCATTGCATAATAAACACCTTTTGGCTGTGTCTGTGCCTGCTGGGGGAATCTCTCTTTATCTCTCCCTCTCTCTCTCTTTCCTTCACGCGATCATCGTAGCAGACGGCGCGTATAGCGGCAATCTTGGCAGTCCTCCAGCTCTCTTCATTTTTCTTCTCTTCTCTTTCTTTTTTTTCTTTACTTACTCCCTTTCAC
>JBAMBR010004682.1:0-10485 GCA_037044475.1 Zaprionus obscuricornis | reverse complement strand
TATATATCATATATATATAGCATCATATATATATATATATATATTAAGCTAAAGTAAACTATAGGGCAAAGAGAGAGAGAGAGATAGAGTATATGCTCTGACCTGACCTCGCATGCAGCAGCAGCAGCAACAACAACAAGCAACAACAACAATAGACTCGACGACGTTTAATGGAACTTGGAACATGCCTTAGTTTCTACACCTGACCAAATAGTTGCAAACAATTTAAATTTATAAGCAAAAAAAAAAAAAAATAATAATAATATATCACAAATATAAAGTATAAAATCATGCAACATATAATAATATCAACATAATCATGTACACAACTGTTGCAAGTTGCCAATAGAAGAAAAAAATGAAAGCATATTGTTACACAAAATATTTGTCGTATTGTTTTCTTTTTTGTTTTTTTTTTTTTTTGTTATTGAAATTGTCATGAAAAATGTCGTACAAGATTAGAGCCTTAAATCAAATCACCAAATGATAATAAAACAAATGTATTTTAATCACAATTTGACAAATTTTTATACACTTCAATTATATATATATGTATGTATGTGTGTGTGTGTATATATGTTGGGAGATTGTATAACTAAATTCAATGGGACTGCGGTTGATTCAGTGCTCGACAATGGAAATTGTGTCACGGTCAGGAGTGTGGGCGTCAGCTATATGTAATTGGAAACCGAAAGTGAAAACGCCCAGGCCTTGAAAGAGGCTGCAGGTCACAATGAGAAGACGTTGAGGCAGGCAACTTGAGCTGCTTGTAGAATGAGTTGTGCGATGGGGAGTCGAAAGTGAGAAGCGAGCAAAGTAAGCAGGCAGGCAAGCAAGCAAGCGAACGACATTCTCAAACATTTTCTACAAGAAATGAACTCAAAATTGATTTTATGATTGATATAGCGGCCGCGCGCGTGTGTGTGTGTGTGTGTGTTTGCGCAAGCAAACGCCAAGCCGCGCGCCACACCAACCACAGCAACAACAATAATAACAATGACAACAAAAACAATAAGCAGCAGCAGCAGCAGCAGCAGTAGCAGCAATAACAAATGCTGCAGCATCAAATTAATGCCACTTACAAAAGCATTACGTCTCAATAGAGCCTTGCTAGCAGTCAGCCAACCAGCCAACCAGCCAACCAGCCAACCAGCCAGGCAGCCAGTAGCTAGCTTCTACTTTGACATCTTCTCCCTTCTTCTGCATCTTTTGCCTTTGCTTCTTTATCAGCTCATTTCTTCATTTTTGCATGAAATTCTTAAGTGATTTCAAGTTGAGTTTTCTCTATGTAAAAACACACACACACCGAAAGAAAAATTTATATTAAAAATTTTAACTAATTTATTTGAAATTTTTTTTTTATAACTTAAACAAATATTAGTCAGCGTTAACTTAGATTCAACAGAATTTTATGCTTATAAATAATATTATTATTTTTTTTTATTTTTTAAATATTTTGCTCACCGTGTAGCATCTACATTGGAGCCCCGCCCGCGTAACATCAACTTAGCTGGAACAAAGGAATCTTCAGCTGACGGCAATAAGAGTAATGCCTAACAGTTCATAGCGCGCGCTAGCTTCTGTGCTATGCACCTTTGGCTTTTTGGGGGTGATGGCGATGCCTAGATTCTCAGGCTCATGTTCTCTGTTTCGTGTGCGAGTTTGGGTTTGGGTTCGGGTTCGGGTTCGAGTCAAGTGCTTGCAGGTGTGCTGTTTGTTTAGCTGAATCCCTGCCCTAGATAGAAGACAGCAAAGTGGATGGAGGCATGGGAGCATGAGAGCATGAGGCATGGCTCATAAATGCGCTTTAGAAAAGTGCTAAAGCTTTGTGCCTCATACTTTATGCCACAGCTGCCACATGCCATCTACCATTCTGCCTCCTGCATCATGCCAAGTGCTATGTGCTGTGTGCCGCACCTTGTACCTTGTGCCGTGTGCCGTGTGCCATGTGCCGTGTGCATCATTTCTATTGCGTATACATAATTAAATAGCTGCACATCAGGTGAGCTGATTGTTAAGAGGCTTACGGTCAATATTGCATTGCAATTTATTGCGCAGCATTTTCTATTCTAAACACACAAATACAGACAAAACGTGAAATATTCCTTTCTCCAGTTTTTCACAGATACAAATTGCATGCTAGACTTTTTTTTATTGTATATTAAATTTTACTTATTACTTTTTTTTTATTTAAATTTAAATATATTTAATATTTTTTAATTTACTATTATTATTTTTTATTTAAATATATTTTTATTTAATTTTTTTTTTTAAATTTATTTTTGCGTTAATTATATTTAGTTTCATTTAAGTTTATTTAATTTTTTAAATTTTATTTTTTAATTTAATTTTATTTAAATGTTTTATTTTATTTAATTTTAATTAATTTTTAAAATTTAATTTTTTAATTTAATTTTATTTAAATTGTTTAATTTATTTAATTTTTTTTTATTAATTTAAATTATTTAATTTTAATTAATTTTTAAAATTTAATTTTTTAATTTAATTTAATTTAAATTTTTTTAATTTTTTTAAATTTAAATATATTTAATTTTTATTTAATTTTTTTTTAAATTTATTTCTGCATTAATTATATTTAGTTTCATTTAAGTTTAATTAATTTCTAAAATTTTGTTTTTTAATTTAATTTTATTTAAATGTTTTATTTTATTTAATTTTAATAAATTTTTAAAATTTAATTTTTTAATATAATTTTATTTAAATTTTTTTAATTTATTTAATTTTTTTAAATTTACTATTATTAATTTATATTTAAATTTAAATATATTTAATTTTTATTTAATTTTTTTTAAATTTATTTTTGCATTAATTATATTTAGTTTCATTTAAGTTTATTTAATTTTTAAAATTTTATTTTTTAATTTAATTTAATTTAAATTTTTTAATTTATTTAATTTTAATTAATTTTTAAAATTTAATTTTAATTAATTTTTAAAATTTTATTTTTTAATTTAATTTTATTTAAATTTTTGTAATTTATTTAATTTTTTTAAATTTCATTTAATTTTATTTAATTTTTTTTTGATTAATTTTATTCATAAAATTTTATATAATTCATTTAATTTTATTTAATTTTTTTTTTGATTAATTTTATTCATAAAATTTTATATAACTTCTGTAACTGTAACATCTCGAATTTCAACCAATTTATATTTAATATTATTATTCACATACTGAGAAATTTTCTATGAAATTGAATTACTATTATTATTATAGTAACAGTATAAAAACTTCGTTGTGCTGCAAATAAGTTTTTGTTAACTTGTTTTCAATGTTTCTTTAGGCTTCTTTCTTATTTCTATGCTAAACATATTCAATCAGTGAATAGAAATTGTTTTCATTTCTATATCAAGTTATTTTCATTCTTTCTCTCTTTCTCTCTATCTCTCTATCTCTCTCTCTTCATCTCTCCCTCTCTTTCTCACTCTCTATCTGTCTGTATCTGTGTTTATTGACAAAGTTTACAATAACTAAGTTAACGCTCTATCAATTCCATTGGCCATAGTTCTACGCGCTGCCAGCACAATACAAAAGAACAAAAAGAAGAAGAAGAAGCAAGAACTGAGCCCATAAACTACATTGCTCACTGTATATATTTACTGGACATTCATTTGGATAGTGACACAAGGCATTATTAGCGATTATCACTGTGCAAAAAAGGACTTGTAGCAGATGTTTCCGGCCCAACAAACAAACAGTTCTCTGCCTCTTCTTCTTCTTTTTGTTCTTTTGTATTGTGCTGGCAGCGCGTAGAACTATGGCCAATGGAATTGATAGAGCGTTAACTTAGTTATTGTAAACTTTGTCAATAAACACAGATACAGACAGATAGAGAGTGAGAAAGAGAGGGAGAGATGGAGATAGAGAGATAGAGAGAATGAAAATAACTTGATATAGAAATGAAAACAATTTCTATTCACTGATTGAATATGTTTAGCATAGAAATAAGAAAGAAGCCTAAAGAAACATTGAAAACAAGTTAACAAAAACTTATTTGCAGCACAACGAAATTTTATACTGTTACTATAATAATAATAGTAATTCAATTTCATAGAAAATAGAACTCAGTATGTGAATAATAATATTAAATATAAATTGGTTGAAATTCGAGATCTTACAGTTACAGAAGTTATATAAAATTTTATGAATTTCAATGAAATTAATCAAAAAAAATTAAATAAAATTAAATGAAATTTAAAAAAATTAAATAAATTAAAAAAATTTAAATAAAATTAAATTAAAAAATAAAATAAAAAAATAATTAAACTTAAATATAATCTAAATACTAAATATAATTAATGCAAAAATAAATTTAAAAAAAAAATAAAATAAAAATTAAATATATTTAAATTTAAATATAAATTAATAATAGTAAATTTAAAAAAATTAAATAAATTAAAAAATTTAAATAAAATTCAATTAAAAAATTAAATTTTAAAAATTAATTAAAATTAAATAAATTATATTAATAAAAAAATTAAATAAATTAAAAAAATTTAAATAAAATTAAATTAAAAAATTAAATTTTAAAAATTAATTTTAATTAAATAAACTAAAAAATTTAAATTAAATTAAATTAAAAAATAAAATTTAAAAAATTAAATAAACTTAAATGAAACTAAATATAATTAATGCAAAAATAAATTAAAAAAAAAAATTAAATAAAAATATATTTAAATAAAAAATAATAATAGTAAATTAAAAAATATTAAATATATTTAAATTTAAATAAAAAAAAAATAATAAGTAAAATTTAATATACAATGAAAAAAAGTCTAGCCTGCAATTTGTATCTGTGAAAAACTGGAAAAAGGAATATTTCACGTTTTGTCTGTATTTGTGTGTTGTTTAGAATAGAAAATGCTGCGCAATAAATTACAATGCAATATTGACCGTAAGCCTCTTAACAATCAGCTCACCTGATGTGCAGCTATTTAATTATGTATACGCAATAGAAATGATGCACACGGCACATGGCACACGGCACAAGGTACAAGGTGCGGCACACAGCACATAGCACTCGGCATGATGCAGGAGGCAGAATGGTAGATGGCATGTGGCAGCTGTGGCATAAAGTATGAGGCACAAAGCTTTAGCACTTTTTTAAAGCGCATTTATGAGCCATGCCTCATGCTCTCATGCTCCCATGCCTCCATCCACTTTGCTGTCTTCTATCTAGGGCAGGGATTCAACGCTAAACAAACAGCACACCTGCAAGCACTTGACTCGAACCCGAACCCAAACCCAAACTCGCACACGAAACAGAGAACATGAGCCTGAGAATCTAGGCATCGCCATCACCCCCAAAAAGCCAAAGGTGCATAGCACAGAAGCATTACTCTTATTGCCGTCAGCTGAAGATTCCTTTGTTCCAGCTCAGTTGATGTTATGCGGGCGCGGGGTCAATGTAGATGCTACACGGTGAGCAAAATATTTAAAAAATAAAAAAAATAAAAAAAAATAATAATAATATTTATAAGCATAAAATTCTGTTGAATCTAAGTTAACGCTGACTAATATTTGTTTAAGTTATAAAAAAAAAAATTTCAAATAAATTAGTAAAAATTTTAATATAAATTTTTCTTTCGGTGTGTGTGTGTTTTTACATAGAAAACTCAACTTGAAATCACTTAAGAATTTCATGCAAAAATAAAGAAATGAGCTGATAAAGAAGCAAAGGCAAAAGATGCAGAAGAAGGGAGAAGATGTCAAAGTAGAAGCTAGCTACTGGCTGGCTGGCTGGCTGACTGCCTGGCTGGTTGGCTGGTTGGCTGACTGCTAGCAAGGCTCTATTGAGACGTAATGCTTTTGTAAGTGGCATTAATTTGATGCTGCAGCATTTGTTATTGCTACTGCTGCTGCTGCTTATTGTTTTTGTTGTCATTGTTATTATTGTTGTTGCTGTGGTTGGTGTCGCGGCTTCTTAGTTGCTGGCAAACACACACACAGCGGCGGCTGCAATAATAAATCAATTTTGAGTTCATTTCTTGTAGAAAATGTTGAGAATGTCGTTCGCTTGCTTGCCTGCCTGCTTACTTTGCTCGCTTCTTACTTTCTACTCCCCATCCCCATTTCCCATCCCGCATCGCACAACTCATTCTACAAGCAGCTCAAGTTGCCTGCCTCAACGTCTTCTCATTGTGACCTGCAGCCTCTTTCAAGGCCTGGGCGTTTTCACTTTCGGTTTCCAATTACATATAGCTGAGCTTATACACACACACACACTTACACATATATACAGACAGACACACACACACATATCTATATACATAGATAGCTGCAGAGCTGTTTGGTTTTTTGTGTCACGCCCACACTCCTGACCGTGACACAATTTCCATTGTCGAGCACTGAATCAACCGCATCCCATTGAATTTAGTTATACAATCTCCCAACATATATACACATACACACACACACACATACATACATATATATATATATAATTGAAGTGTATAAAAATTTGTCAAATTGTGATTAAAATACATTTGTTTTATTATCATTTGGTGATTTGATTTAAGGCTCTAATCTTGTACGACATTTTTCATGACAATTTCAATAACAAAAAAAAAAAAACAAAAAAGAAAACAATACGACAAATATTTTGTGTAACAATATGCTTTCATTTTTTTTTCTTCTATTGGCAACTTGCAACAGTTGTGTACATGATTATGTTAATATTATATATGTTGCATGATTTTATACTTTATATTTGTGATATATTATTTATTTTTTTTTTTTTTTTTGCTTATAAATTTAAATTGTTTTGCAACTATTTGGTCAGGTGTAGAAACTAAGGCATGTTCCAAGTTCCATTAAACGTCGTCGAGTCTATTGTTGTTGTTGTTTGTTGCTGCTGCTGCTGCATGCGAGGTCAGGTCAGAGCATATACTCTATCTCTCTCTCTCTTTGCTCTGCCACACATTTGAGACATTGATATAGTTTACTTAGCTTACTGTGTATATATATATATGATGCTATATATATATGATATATAATATATATCTGTGTTTTTTATATATGTATAAATTCATCTCTATAAAATGTTTAAAATGCCATTTGATAATAACATTTGCTAAGTTTGACGACAAAAAAATTATGCTATATTTTTTTTCTATTTTTTTTTTTTTTTTTACTTTTATCTTGATTTTGGTTATAGAAAAGCTGCGTTAATACTCTGATTTACATCATCATCATCATTATCATCATCATCATCATCAGCATCATGAGCATCAGCTTCAGCAGCATGAGCTTCAGCAGCAACAGCTACAATTAGCACAGCTGCTTCAGCATCATCAGCTTGCAGCCTCAACTTCATCAGCATCAGCATCAGTTTCATTTGTTTTTCAGCTTGATCAACAGTTAAAGATAAACATGTAAGTTTTGGATACGTTATAACATAGTTGAGTATACAATACAATAAGGACACTAGTTCCGCACGCACACACATATATAATATATATATATATAATTCTATTATAATTAACAATGGAAATAAGCAACTAAATTAACAATAAAAAATAATAAAAAAATAAAAAAAAACTATTCCGAATTCCATTATAGAATTTCGCTAAAATTCCTTTAAGGATATTCGCAAGCTTACGAAGCATTGAGATAAGTTATACAAAAAAAAAAACGAAAACACAAAATAAAAATAAAATTTTTATAAAAAAAAATAAAACTATTTACAAAAATAATTATTTATGAAATTAATTAATGCTGTTGCAGTGTTGCAGCCAACAGTTGCTGCTGCTGCACGCACTTGCACATAATATTAGATAATACTTTGGTTTTGCTTTACAAATTGTTAACTTGCGTAAAATTCAGTCGAAATTGGAATTCGGAATAAGTTTTTCTTTGATTTGTATTTGTATTTGTGTTTGTGTTTTTTATGTGTTTCTGTGTGTTTGTTGCATGGTGGTGTGAAACCGTTTAGTTCTGCAATGCAGCACGCAGCAAACTGTCTAAGGTGAATTGTATTGTGCCATTGGCAGCTGCCTGCAGCACCGATGGCGGTTTGGGCAACGATGGAAACATTGATGATGTAGCCGATGTAACCATTGGTGGCTCACAGCTGCTCAAACATTCGACAACAGTAGCAGGAGCATGAGCAGGAGTAGGAGTAGCAATAGAAGCAGGTGTACTTGGAGTTTGAATTGGAGTTAAAATAACAGCAGCAGGAGATGACTTTGGACTTGGCAACGTTGCCGTATCTTCAATAACAGTTGTATTACAGAATGCAGCGTTGCCTTTGCGTGGTGGCGATGGCGGCGTCAATTGTATAACGGAACTAGCGCTGCACTGTTTGCCATTGGGCGTACATTGCACTTTATCTCCATCGGCAATTGATTCTGGTGTCTCTACTTCCGATTCTTCCTCGGATTTCTGTTGCTGTGCAATGGCACTGTTAACCTTATTCCACAGATTACTTATGGTGGCATCCTTGCCAGCTGCTGCCGTACGCTTGGCAATCTTCTCAATGAAACTTTCTCCAACACGACTAATCGGCGTCGTCGTATCCATAGCATATTGCTGGCCATGGCCACAATCGCTGCGCGTATATGAAACCAGACGTGGTCGTATTTGTGGACGTTCAGCAGGCAGCTCAGGCAATGTAGCCGAAACGGCACGTCCCTGGCTGACCAATTCGAGCATAATGCGACGTGTGATGCCCTGCACCAAATGTTTCTTATCCTCGGTTATATATGCTTCCCATTGCTTGGGTTTTATCTCATCCGCATTGTTTGTTGGCTGACGACGAAGTTTAGCGCGCATTGATTCAACAGCAGCTGCCGTGGGCTGTCCACCAGCTGAATCTGGCTTGAAGCTAACCAGATCATAGACGAAATCCTTGTTGACGGCCTTCACACGTTTGCGTATGGGACGCTTCTCAAAGCTACGTTCGCCGGTGGAATCAGGTGAGATTTGTGTACGAGATTTGCGACGTTTCTTATTGCTAGGCAATTGATCCTCATCCGGTTCCTCTTTGACAACAACAGCAACTGGTGATGCCAAATTCAGATCCGGTTGTGGTTCTGTCTTAACACGCTTCAAGCGTTTCTCATAGGTCTTGGAAACAACTGTTGCTGGCTCTGGCTCTTCCGTCGGTAGCTCTTTATCCATTAGCACAATATCACCGTCGACATCATCCCGTGAATATTCGCATTCGTGCGTAGAGACATACTGTTGCGTCAGACTGTCACGATCACCTTCGATCTTGTGTGTGAATCCCAAATGGTTGACAATATCGTAGCGACGAAAGGCGCGATAATCGCAGATGGTGCAGCCAAAGCGACGTGCACGATAGTGAAACATGGAAATATGACGCCGTAGATTACCGAGCGCATTAAACTGTTTGTGGCAGATCTTACAACGGCAACGCAATTGCTTTTCAAGAGGCACATAACGCTTCTTCTTCACCTTCTCTGGACTAGGTGGTTCCTCTTGTTCCTGTTCATGTTCATGTTCATGTTCCTGTTCGGGTTCTTGTTCTGGCTCATCCAACTCCTCGTGCTCCTCTTCGCTTGCTGTGGCCTCATCACTGCAAGTATCGCTTTCTGGCTGCAGCTGCAGCTTATCCAGCGATACAGTCTTTAATCCCGGCGTATAATTTTCATTCTGTTCGGCAAGATCGGCAAACATTTCTTCAATGCCAGCTGAAGAATGAGGCTGTGCCTCATCTAAACTGGAATTGTTGTTATTGTTGTTGTTGTTATTATTATTGCTGGCTTTTAGCTTCTTAACGGCTGGAGCTGGCTTGGCCAATGCCTCCTGCTTGGCGCGACAATTGAGCAAATGCGTAGAAAGTGCTGCACGACGTTCAAATGATTTGTCACAATAAATGCACAGCGACATAATCTTGCGATGCTCGCCATTGGCGTCTGATGGCTCTGGTACATGACCGACAACATCGTCAGACAACTGCAAACGTTTCAGCTCACGACTGGGACCCTTGGGCTGTACATCGCCTTGTTGCATGCGACGTTTGAGAATTGTGTTGCGCATCTGACGAATGCGACGTGTTGGTTTTCTATGAAAATCAAATGAATATATAGAAATATTAATTTACAATATTAATATTGTAAGTATATATAGTGGAAAGTACTTGTGATCTTTGGACAGATGACGTATAACGGCAGCTGCCTGTAAGAAGGTCAAAGAGCAGGCTGGACACTGAAATACGAAGGCAGAGGACGAATGATGCTTCTGTATATGCAATTCGAGCGTTTTATTTGTCTGGAAAGTCAAATTGCCTTCAAGAGTGAGAAACAGAAATAGAAAGAAAAAAAAAAAACAACAAAATGAAACTTAAGTCAAAGCAAACTACATTACGTTTTACTGTTAAGCAAGAGAAATAAGAGATGACACTCTCGTCTCTCCCCTCTCTTTGTCTTTATCTATTTCTTACATATTTCACAAGCAATGTTCGTCTCAGTTTCATCGCTTATCGACTGCTCCGGCGTTTCA
>JBAMBR010004679.1:0-32990 GCA_037044475.1 Zaprionus obscuricornis | reverse complement strand
ATTATACCAATTATTAACAAAGCACAGCCGAAAGTAAAGTTATATTTAGATTGCCAAAAATTCCATTCTCAATGAAAAGTTTTTTTTACACAAACTTAATTTTTGACTGATCCGTTCTTCAGTAGCTATATAATATAATAGTCTTATTTAGAACAAATTTGGAAAGAAAGTATTACATAGAGGCTCAATCCATCTCGTTTCGACTTATTTGTATACAGTTTCATCTAGCTTTAAAACTGAAAAGACTAAACGAAATACTCCAATTGAGCTAATACTAATATTGTTAGTAATTTTCAATATTGTGAGTATTTGTAAGTCATATATACTTGGAAAGATGCTTTACAACTACAAACTCAAACATTTCATACATACTTAATAATAATATATAAAATACTATAACTTCATACCAACACCATATAAAGATCGTTTCATAAAGATCGTGTTAGTGATAACTGAGTTATGAATAGGTTAACAAGTAAGACTCATACATTACAATTGTCCTGGCTGCGTGTCCATGTGCGTGTATTGCGTTTTGAGCATGTTTCTCTTAGCAAGTGGCTAGTGCACATTGTTCACATTTCGCTGATTACAGTGTATTGCCTTTTATGAGTAGATTTTGAACATTCCACACGCCCCAGGCCAGCACGCATTTGTTTTATCGCTTGTCACTATACTCCACTACTGCATATACTATTTGGTATATATGTACATATACACTCGCTATCACATTCCTTTCTTTTATAACAATGGCACAGTCGAGATGTGAGTTGAGTTGAGAGTTGATAGTACAGAGTTGATAGTCGAGTCGCGTTGCCAACACATTTCGGTGATTTACATTGATAAAGTTAATGGAATGGAATGCGTGTTTGCGCTTTGCTGCTGATTCGACTTCAATTCCGATTCTGATTCTGAATCGCACCACGGACTTTTGTCCTTTATCCTTCGTCCTTTGTCCAGTGGCTGTCGACAACCGAATGCCGACTGCCGCCACTGCAGTACACTGGGAGTAAGTATGGTGTATGTGCAGAAATTTGCATTTCTTGGCTTCAAGCGTCACACGCCAAACGGAAATTGTATACAAAGAGTTGCACTTAAAAGCAACCCACAGAATGTTCCCATTCATGTTTTTTCGTGGCCCAGAGTCCAAAGTCCAGAGTTAACTTTCCTGTTTCTTTCTTCTTCCACACTCTTCTCTTAACTAGTATTTCTCACCACACATGCAATTTTTATGACTTGTAAACCGCCAGACATTTCAGGCATCCAAATGGTCTTCTGCTAAAAGCTACAGCGCCCCCTTCCATAGTCACTCGCTCTCTTTCTCTTTATCTCTCTCTCTTTCTATGTACATGTACTATTATATTTCTCGTCTGTACTCCTTGAGCTTTACCTTTCGATAAGAAAAAGCGTAAGGTGTTTCGTTCTTCGTTCTCTTCGCTTTATACGTATTTTTTCTGATTTCGGGAAAGTCCTAAAACAGAAATGAAATGCGCCTAATCTAACAAATTTTCGTGCTAATTTGGGTCAAATGCGGATTTGCATAAATTTACCGGTTGCCGTTAATTGTTGACGGTGACGGTGTTGCCACCTTATCAAAGTCCATTAGAGCCGACTTGCAATTTATTGCTGTTTTTCTACTACTTCATCTGCTTATGCTTCTTGTAAGCCAGTGGAAAAAAATTATTATTTTCTCGACATTTAAGTCATACTGACACATAACAAATTCCACATGAACCCCGCAAAAGATGGAAGTGCCAACTGCCTTACAACTCCTACAAGCTATGCATATTTCCTCTTTCTCACACATATACATTCTGTCTCTCTTTCTCTAGACTGTCTAAGCCCTATGCCGAAAGTCATTAGCCTAAACACCCACAACTTGTGCTAAAGCAGTTCTGGAATGGCATCGCCAAATGGAATTTTGTCATAAACGTTGTTGTACTGGTTATACTCGTAATGTTGTTGTTTGCGTTGCTGTTGTTGTTGTTTTTGTCGGTACTTGTACTAGTGACATATTTTCGTGCAAAATTTCACGCTCATGCATATTTAAATCGCCCCAAAAACGTACATGAAAAGCGGGCAATGATTGAATGATGACTTACAAATACCCTGCAAAACACTAAATGCTAAATCATTTTAAAAATAGCAACAATTTAGACATATAAATCTTAAAATCAAATCATATCGCAATGATATAATTTGCAAAAATAATCTTCAATTAATCTTAGTAAAGAAATTAAGTGAAATTAAAATATTATATGTATACATCAAAATTTAGATTAGTTGATAATCAACTAATATACTCTATTGTAGGGTATTCTATCGTTTTTGCTATCAGCATAAGCTTTCACACGCAATACTCTTACTAAATAAGAGTCCACATTAAAAATTACCCTAGGATAGCAAACACGAAGTGCTACAACAGCTGATATCGTCCGCTAACCATGCAGTATACCAAATATACTATATATATATACCATATATCATACATGTGCATATATTTATATATATAGATACATATGTATGTAAATATATCAGATAAGTATGTAGGTATTTTTGCAATTCTGTTGAGCTGTCCAACGGACACATCAATCAAATGTCATGAAGCATTTAAAGCAAGTACGAGTCGAATATTTTTGGGCGTGCCACATTACCCCAATAACCCCACCTCCACCCCTCTCTGCCCATCACTCAAGCTTCAGCTGTATATCCCAGATCACGCCCCACTTCTTTATAGTCAAGCCGAGCCTTGATTGTCGTAAGTGCAGAGTTGCGTGCCAGACAAGGCTGGTCGGGCACACGCCTTGCTTCGCTTACTCCTCCTGCCAACGGCTCGCATCAAAGGTGTAAAAAGGGGCGTGGCCTACTGGCACGAGCCCAAAGTGAAACGATGTGGGGGGCGTCCAGTTGGCAATTTGCTTTAAATTCTTGCCATTTGTTTTGAAAAAGCGGGGAGCGTTTGGTATTTCTAATAATTCTTTTATTTAAACTCAAGAAATTATGGAAAATTGCTTTCGCAACAATTTGCTAGTTGAATAAAATGGACTAAAGAACTTAAAACTCAGCTTGACTTATTATACTGTCAAATCTTAACTCAAATCTCAAGAATTATAAGTATTAAAATAGCTTCATTTTGAATATAAATGGACAGCTCCATACTGACAAGTTGGCAGTTTCAGGAAGCGCCGTAGTTTTGATTTTATTCAGTTCAAAAATCTTAAAGTCATATTAATGACAGCTTAAAAGGAATTTTAAAAGTGCAATATAATAAATCCAACAAAAAAATGGTTATTTAGATACAAGAAAATGTGGTAAAAATGGGAGACAGACCCCATATACATATATATATTTCCTTGCTTGAATTCTCTTTATGCATTTCGGAAACTATAAAGGCTAGAGACTCCAAATTGCAGGTAAATGATTTTGTTTAAGTTAACATGACCATATAAAACAAAGTCCTTCAAGTACAAGTGCAAAACAAATAATGTAGACTAATGTGAAAGACAAAGACAAGTTTCTATGTAACAAAAAAACGCCAAAAATGAAGGTCAGATTAAAGATCGCATAACATTTAAATATTGAAAAGGTAATATTAAGCACAATATGAATAATTTAAATAGAAACACATTAAACAAAAGCTACATAAAATGTTAATAATAATAATAACAATCAAAAATATGTAAATAAATATAAAACTTTATATTAAACTTGATATACGTTTTATACATTATATAAAAATGCCTTACATGACTGAATTATATAAAATAAAATACAATGAAATCTGGAACGTGTATTCTCTTATACTTACATATTGCCTGCAAACAAACTATTTATGTTCCTTAAGCAAACATGCCAAAAATATGTTCATATTTAAGCCACGTTTGCAGCATCTACAGTTGAATGCACCCCATTTTATGAGAAGTTAACCTCCGCTGACCCGCTGCCGGCTTTCGTTATGCTTTTGCTCTAGTTTCATCTGGTTTTCTTAGCGGTTTTCTTTGTGACCTACTGCTGTGTGGTTGTCGTTCTATTGGTCTGCCTGTCCTGTCGGCTCTGACGCTCTGTCGCTTTGTCGGTCTGCCGGGTAGGGCTCAAATGCAATTTCCTTTCTCAATTTTTTATATGCACATTAAGCGCCTTTTTACATTTCAATTTCCAGAGCAAAAGCGAAGCTTGCTTGTTGCCACATGCCACACCGCCCTACTGCCCGTTGCCACTTCTATAAGCATATAAAAATTAATATTTTACAAGTAACCAAAAAAAAAGGGGAAAAAAGTAAATAAACCTGGGAAGAATTCAACTGCAGCCGACGTGGCAAAGCGGCATTGTTATGATGAGAGAGAGAGAAACAGAGATGGCTGCAGATGCTATAGTAGCTAGAGTTGAGCTTGAGCTTGAGGAGCACTCAGTGCAAAATCCAAAATGTGTGTGCTTAAAAATTCATGAGAACTCAGTGTGCTGGAAAACTAGGTGAAAGCTTAACAGAAAAAACAACATGAACAGGAACAGGTTTATTTTAATTTCTATTATAAATTATATGAAATTCTTTCTTTTTTTCCATTTATATTTCACGTCCTGGCGCCAGGTCATTCCCATCGATCGTCCCACCCAATAATTTTGGCCAAAACAATGGCAAAGAAAAGAAAAGAAGAGAGGAGAAGAAACCAAAAATATAGCACAAAACAGACAGAAATTATTTAAGACGGGTCAAAATCACATAAATTTAACTCTGAAAAGTTCTCACGCATCGCATATAGTTAAATGATAGTTGTATGTGGTACAGCACTTGCTACATCTGTGGTTAAACTCATAGACTCACGTACGTCTCGGGGAACCAACAAAAGGAATTGCTCCCTAAATCGTGGGTCACAACAACAACAACAACAATAATCACAATAGAGCAACATTCAGACTCTCAGACGTCTCGCGGTGCGATGCGATGACAAAAGAGAATAACAACAAAAAATAAAATGGAAGAAAAGAAGAAGAACAAAACAGAACAATAATTTCTTGTTTTCCATTTCTATTATATTCCCAAATTCTATTGTAAGTCTTGTTTCGCTGTTGCTTTTGTTTGTTTCCTCATAAAAATGGGGCTTGACAATGTGTTGGGCCAAAGAAACTATCGCACGTTGATCTTTTGTAAAGATCGTGTTATAAAATTGATTACAAAACACACGCGCACAATGTACAAATGTACATAAAATTTATTATATGATTTCTATGAATATCAAAGTAATTTTAATATAAAAGTCTTTCTTGAAATGTTAGTTCGTTACTCAAAGAGTTTTCTATTGAATCAAATGCTCTTTTTCCCAATATCTATGTATTAAATGTTACAATTGATTTATTTAACTAAATGTTGCAATGTAATGTATAAATATTTCTTAAATTGCCCAAGACCTTAGCTAAACTGCATTTCACAACTGTTGCAAAATCGTTTGCAAACTCTTAACGCCCCCGAGAACAACAAGAGTATCTGCTGAAAACTCAAATAATAAACAAAATGTGCAATTTATGGAAAATATTCATACATTCGCAACCTTTCACAGCAATTAATCGGCAATTTTAGACAAAAGCAGAAGGTAAAAGTGGTGGACTAGTGGAAGGATAGAATGAGCAAGGGCAAGTGGCAAATGGCAAATGGCAAGTGGCAACAGGGAAGGGGAGTTGAGTCAGATACTATGGCATGTTGGACAAATCCGTTTTTGACCTAAGGACAATAACAAACAACAACAACTTAAAGGGGGCAGCAACGTAAAACAACAAGAATAACGGCAACATGGACATGGAAACAAGTCCCAAAACGGATGAAACATGAAAAACACATGCTAGGAAAAATGAAAAACCAGGTCAGAGACTAGCTAGAAATACTGGCCCAATGCAGTTGTAATCGTTAGAAAATTCGAACATATTTGACTGAGCGCAAAAGTAAACAGAAGCGAGGGTTGATTTGTACTTTCACCATGGGTGCAGAGCAAGAGGGGAGCTGCGATAAACAAGAGCAAGAGGATTTAGGATCCTGTCAGCAGGCGACGACGAGTAAGAGAAATGAGCAGAGCCAAAAACAGCTTGTTGAGCGATAAAGCAATTAGAAACAAAATGGGATTTTGCATTTGAAATGTACTGTTACAATGACGTCATACCAGTGCCATAGTATTTTGCCGTAAATACATACATACATACACACATCTGTATAAAGCTGTGTGTAGGGCGGGTGTGTGTTAACCGGGGCACAAGTTTGTTTACACAAAAAAAGATTTCAGACGCGCTCTTTCAGTTCCAACAATGACAGGCAATGGGGCGTATTCCCTTTCTCCCAGTACTCGCAGAACTCCCGGTACTGCCTTAACTGACCTACTTCAGCAGCTTTTTCTTTGGTGTTGTGCACAGGATGCAGGAAGCGTGCTTCGAGATGTGAGATGCCACATGAAAGCTGTCGGGTACGGAATGCAAGATTGAGGCTTCGTCAAGGAGTTGCATTTTCATGCATTTGCCTCAGCTTAAAGTGTTGAGCCGTACATAAGGAGTATATATAGATATGCTGAGAGTTTAAAATTGCCAGAGATGGAGATGATCGAGATAAAGGAGATTGCCTCGCATCAAGAAAGAAAAATTCGCTTCGATGCGCTGAAAGTTTTCATATTTGTTCCCCTCGTCAAACTTTTCAGATTGTGTACGGTGTGTGCTTGAGTTATTTTTTATTTGTATGTGTTTGTGTTTCTTAGAGTGTGTGTGTGAATATGTCAGCCAATTTCTGTATAGACAAAATTGTGAATTGACATGAAAAGAAATGAGACACTTTTGGCTCTTAAGTTATTAAACAATTTAATTTCGCTGTTAAATCAGTTGGGCATCAGCTGAGCTGTATCTGTCAACGCTATGCTTTCATAAATGTGTAAAAACACACACACATACAAACGCACGCAAGAGCAGGTCTGCTCCGCAGTCGACGTGGTAATACTGCAGTTGCAAAAACTCTCCCTGAATTGCAAACAAGCCCAAAAGACGGAGGTGGTACTGCTAAGCAGTAGGAAAGCGGTTGAGAGGCTGCAGATAACAGTAGACGTGGTCCACTTGGAGTCGGCAAACTCACTAAAATACCTGGGAGTACTAATCGACCATAGGCTTAGCTTTAGCGAGCATATGAAATATGGCAGCAGGAAAGCGGCTATGGCAACCACGGTCCTGGCTAGGCTAATGCCGAATACGGGTGGACCCAAGATGCCTGCGAGGAGACTACTGGTATCAGTAGCGAAGGCGACACTGTTATACGCAGCTCCAATCTGGAACAGCGTAACGGAGAGAACATTCTACCTCAAAGAGGCAAGAGGAAAGAATACCACCCCAGCTAAGTCAGCTTGTCGTAAAAGCGACTAATGACAACCGAGGAATCGCAAACAGCGTTGCAATAGAAGGAGTGCATAGGAGCAGTTATCCTGCTCACCGAAGTACTACCATTATTGACACGTCGCGGTGAGCCGACACAAAGGACAGAGGAGCAGGCGGAGGTTTTTAGTGCGTAAGAATCGCACATACCCTTCTACTAGAGTAGAAGCACTAAGCATATAATATATAGAGGCACCAAACAGCGAAATTTAGCTATACTGATGCTTTAGCAACTTCAGGTCCCACACTATTCGGCAAAAAACCGAACGCTTGTCGGAGAGTACACAAGAGCGTAACGAAAAATAGTTCTCATTGTCGATTTGACAGCGGCTGCGTAAGCACGGTCTGTTTCGATCGCACAATAATTTTTTTTTATGTGTGCGTGCGTGTACATATACATGAGGTTATGTGTTGGTGGGTGCAAACGTTGTAACAACCCCGAAAATTTGATTTTTTAACTCTTCACTTCGCTTGCTTTGATGTGTAGAGACAAAAGAATAAACATCAGCAAGAGCTGCTCATGTTCTGAACATGACATACACTGATGCGTCGTTGCCAATTTGCACTTGACTCACTTCACTAACTTATTGATTTCATGTCCCTATTTTTTATTTTTGGGTTTAAGATATTGAATATATTGATATCAAATCGACAATGAGAACTATTTTTCGTTACGCTCTTGTGTACTCTCCGACAAGCGTTCGGTTTTTTGCCGAATAGTGTGGGACCTGAAGTTGCTAAAGCATCAGTATAGCTAAATTTCGCTGTTTGGTGCCTCTATATATTATATGCTTAGTGGTAGAAGGGATCTTTCAGAAGATTTTCCTACCGTAGTGCATACCAAAAACCCAAGAGCAGGTCAGTATGAGCGATCGCGGCAAGAGCGAGTTATGTTTTGGAAGAAACCAATTGGTTAATGTTAAACTTATCTTTATTTTGTGTACAAGTGTACTTGTCGCCTGCTCGTCAAGAACTGCCTGCCTGCTTGCCAGCTGCAAGACTCAACGCCCTGCTTCTCACATTTTTGTCTTCACGACGTCGGTCCGTCATCTGTGCATAACTGCCTCTATGTGCGCCGCCAGCGTTTGCAAGCTGTCGTCTGCCTGTCGGTCACTTGCTAGAGCAAGAGTGTGTAGCTTGCTGTACAGCAGAAGGGGTCGGGGAAGATATGATAACTAGCGCGTAGCGCGATCTGTTTCATCATTTTTTATTTCGGTACATACGTACAGCTACATTTTACTCAAGGCTACTGTGTATTTTACTGTCGGGTGCACACGACTGTAGCCTTCCCTTCTTGTTATCAACTGATTCTATTTACAAAACAAAATATTTACCATTTGCATTTTATTTTCTATATAAATGAGAGCAAAAGCTTAACCAGGATACAACTTCAACTAGTTTTGAAAGAACTTTAAATCCAGCTTTTACTCATCAAAATGATGCTGCTTTAGGATCAAGACAAAAGGACTGAATAATTCACTCATAGGTCTCAACTGCAGCCACTCAACAAATGTAATTTTTATTTAAGCAAACAAAACAACAACAAAGCAACAAACCAACTCGTCAGACTCCCAAAGCCAACTAACAAAGATCCCTAATCTCTAGTAAACTCAGCGTCGGGTTCAGAGGCTGCTGCTACAGATGTTGCTGTTGTTATTTTTGTTCTTGTTGTTATGCTGTTGCTGATGAGAAATGGGGAGAGGGAATAGTGAATTATTCGCACATATGCAAAGTTGGCAAAAAGTGCGAGTCCGAGCAAAGGACAAATGAAAGGATAGCATGTCCAGCCAGCGCATACAAAGACAACCAGACAAAGGCTGTTGAGTAGACAACAACTCCCCCATCCCCTTGCCATTTCCCTCTTACACATCACCCGCTCAATGACTGTGCAAATTTGGTGCAGATAAGCAGAGTCCGAGAACTGCCAACAGTCCGAAACTAATGCGCGCTGACATGCAAAAAAAAAGGGTAAATGAGTGACAGTACAGGACAAGGACAACAGGACAGGCTCGCTTCCTGAGTGTTGTTTGCACTTTAAACAATTTTTGCTTCAATTTTTAAAAATATAAAAACCAGTATAAACCAAAAACTCGAAAAGTGTATTTACATCTGTGTTAAATGAAAATAAAATAAATTAAATTAAAAAAATAAATGTAATAATTGTAAGCTACATAAAATGTAAAAATTTTATTTTGTGCAGTGTACCAGTCGGGGAAAACAATAGCCTAACTGTCTCGCTCTTTTTGCTTACAATATCATTCTCTCTCGTTCTGCCTTTATAAATATCTCTATCTCATTCACTCGTGTTAAATGCTTTGACAATTGCTATAATTGTCAACTGTCAAATGGCATTAACAATTTTTCGTTCTCCTTGCTGCGGTTGTTGTTGTTGCTGCTCTTTGCACTTGCCTGCGCACTTAATTGTGTGTGTAGGTGTGGAAATTTGTAAATGAAAGCACACAATGCCAGTAGAGGGAAACATGTAAAAATAGATAAAAGGGCAAAATGTTTAAGGTTTAAGGCCCAGCTGGTTAGACATTTGCTATTTTGATTCTCTCAATGAGATTATAGTGTACCCAAAATTAGTAGAGAATGCTCATGGTTTCAATGTCCATTCTATAGTATTACTGTTTGTTGTTCTACGCAAACTAAGCATGCAATTAAGCTCCATACCTATACATCTAGCTCTAACTAATTCAACTGTATAGCTAAAAATGCAATGCAATAAATTCAAAACAAAAAATATTCTATTAAAATAAAAAAAGTTACAAATATTTGGATAATACTATAAAACTAACATTAAATAAATACAGATTAGTATTATTAATAAATTCTTTTCTTACTCCCAAATTGCCGTATAAGTGCGAATATAGCCTTCAGTTTGTAACTTTTCGTAATTTCAAACCGAGCATTCATCGTCAAGTTGTCAGCTCGTGATGACAGTTTTCGCCAGCCACTAAATGTCAAACTTTGTGACATCTCGAAGTAGCAACAGTAGCAGTAGCAGTAGCAGAAACAACAGCAACTACCATATGTATGTATGTATTTATAATATGTGTGTATGTATACAGCTCGTGACATTTCCCAACTCATATGTGACATTCAAGTGTCATCAAAAAGCGAACGCGCTGGTTTGCATTTTTATGAGAATGACAGAGAGAAGCTCTGCAATGGCTTTTTATACTCGGTGCCCACTAGTTACCAAGAGTATATTGAGTTTGTGACAGCAGCAAATGTATTAACTTCCATAAGGAGGCGTGGCCGACCCCGTAAAGTATATATATTGTGACTCATGATCAACAGCCCGGTCGATTGGACCATGTCCGTCTGTCCGTGTCTGTCTGTACGTCCGTATGAACACACAAATCTCGGAGACTATAAGAGCTATAGACTTCATTTTTTTGCAAAGTGCTTGTATTAGTTGCAGGCAGATCAAGTTTATTTTGGATTTTTTCCACGACCCCAGACGCCTCCACAAATCGAGCACACCCAGCCAAGCTAAAGTAAGAATATGTTTGCCTGACCGTTGTGTGAAAATTTGGTACAGGTCGGATAATTATCATGGAAGTTATATACATTTCAAATACCAAAAATCGCAATAAAAGTAAATATAATAAATTTTATAATTGTTAATTAGTATTTGAAAATGTTTTAATGTTAATAAATATATATATATGTTGGAATTAACTGAAAATTGACGAGTGCGCAGCACGAGCTATATAATATATAAATATAAATATATAATATATCTTTGGGCACCGAGTATTATATAGTCGAGCATACTCGACTATAGCTTTCTTACTTGTTTTTATGATATTTTCGTCTTCTTTTTGTCGAGCTTTTTCAGTGACTATGGAGGGGGAGAAGTGTATATAAAGAAAATGCGAACCAAAAGATTTTGCATAATTAAATTTTGGTATCAGTGAAAAAAAAAGAAAGAAGTTAGCAAAAGTATCTAAGAGATACACAGAGATACACGACTGCACAGATATAAAAGATCTGTGGCGCCTGCGAATCAGCATAAAATAATTGAAAATTTGTTCGCTTCTCTCGGATCTATTTGAATAAACGCAATTTGAATGCAAAAGCACGAAGTGCAAACAAGACGACAGACAACAGGCAACACAGGATAGCATATGACACATAACACTACCAACAAAGAGCAGGACACAGCAAACAGGACCTACTCTGTCTGCTGTTGATGGATGGATGGTATGGGAAGACTAGCAGCCTGAATGAGTTTAGAAGGCGCTAATGTTAAATCTGATGAAAGGGTTGCAATCGAAATGCGTTTAAAGCAAACAAAGCTGGTCCGGAGTTGAATTTAAATATCTAGATATGACAAATTTTACATATTAAAACAAGTAGGAAAGCTATAGTCGAGTATGCTCCCCTATATAATACCCGGTACAGATCGGATTATTAACATGGAAGTTATACACATTTCAAATTCCAAAACTTGAGAGGCGTCTCTATAGCGTACGCTTGCCTACTGTTCTCACCCCATACACGACGGCAACATTAACTTAGTGTTTTTTCTTTTTCACGCTTGTAAAGAGTTGGGCACCGAATATTATATAGTCGAGCATACTCGACTA
Source organism: Zaprionus obscuricornis (assembly GCA_037044475.1). Taxonomy (NCBI): domain Eukaryota; kingdom Metazoa; phylum Arthropoda; class Insecta; order Diptera; family Drosophilidae; genus Zaprionus; species Zaprionus obscuricornis. Next base: position 21,006 of record JBAMBR010004679.1, on the reverse strand, counting down.
TAGCTTTCTTAGTTGTTTTATTTTTTAAATTAATGTTAAGGCGCCTATTTACTACAATTATGAGTTAAAAAACAAAAACATATACAGTAAAAATTTTAACCAAATCCTATCAGAATTGGATGCAGGTCTGATACAATACAAGAACTTTAACCAGTTTTTAAACTTTATATGTAGAACTGAACCAAATGAATTCTTGGAGACTAATCAAATGCATTGGATTCATTTATCTTCTGTTTGTTAAATGGCATATACATTAGTGTCATCATTACCATACCAATTTCCAGCATATCATTTGCCATTTGTCCGATCCATTAAGCACCCACATACAAGATATATGTATGCGTGTTAACTCTTTCCAAAGCCAAAAACACGAGGCCAATAATTGAAATGTCAAATCCATGCTAATGACTAATGTAAAAGACCAAAAACTCAGTCAAAATTAATAAATGACAACGATTTTAGCACTTTAGTTGCAAGACAAAGAGAGAGAAAAAACAAAACAGAATGGGCACTCAAGAGAAAAAACTGTTATAAAAACACGAGTGACAAGTGTGGCTGACATATGGGAAAGAGAAACTAAGAATAGGATAGGGAGTGTCAAAAATTGTAGGAGAGACCCTCAGAAGCACATGTGCATGTGTGTTTGAATGTATGGACATATACATGTATATAAGTAGTGTAATTGTATGTGTTTGTGTATGTGTGTATAAATCTGAGATGCGACCGCATACTGAAATTTTGACACATTTGACAGGCGAGAAGCCAAGAGGCTCTTGGTAAGCAGCCATTTGATAGCCTCATTAGTGACGAGCCACTGTACTTGTATATACCATATGTATGTAAGTATGTACTACAACAGCAAAGAGCATCAGGAAGAGCTACTAAAAAGAATAACTGTCAAAAGCTTAAGAGGTTCCCGGCTTCTTCGTCTTCTATTTTGTCTTTAGCCAGTGTTTCCTTCAGTTGCTATGGCTGCCTTGCGTAACTCAAACCCAAAAGGATATCGACCGTAACGTATGAGAATTTGACACTTGCTACGGCTCTGTGCATGACACGGCCTCCCGCAGACATATCCATATGCTGTCTGCCCCGTCCCCGTTCCCGTGCCCATCCACTGCTTCATCTCATATAAACAGTCACAGGCAGGGCAGTGGAAAACGACAAAAAAAAAACATAGTATGTGTGTGCACAGGCGTCGCCCCGAACAAAATGCAAACTGGGCAGGTCCAAACGACGAACCAAAAGCAAAACTTGGCTCTGCCCCAAAGCATTTAGTCATATTGAAACATTAAAAAAGTCAACACCCACCAAAAGGCTACAACTAAACAAACTAACACTGAAAGAAAGTAAAACGTACATATGTATATTTAGTCTGTATAACATAACAAAATGAATCAGAACAAAACACACATAATGAACAAGTCGAAAGGGTAGTCGTAGTCACTACCAGAGTCCAGTAAATGATAGACAGCCAAAACGTTGGACTAAATATCATTATTTAAAGCATGATTTAAATGCTCTACACTGTATCAATGTTTTTTGTATAAATGAAAAGAGATTTAATGATTGGTACAGCACTAAATAAACACACAAATTTTATAATTATCGATGAAAAATTATTTAATTTAAAATTGATACGCTCGAAACTTAAAAGATTTCTTTATCTGTTAAGTACAGATAATAGAAATTGGTACAATTGATACCAATAATCTTTACTTAAAGTCGATGTAGAGTCAATAGTAATCCGTTCATTATACCGAATTGTAGTCCTTCTTTTTAACTGCTTCAAATGTAATACGGTCTCAGTTATCGATACATATATACTTGTATGTACATATTTGCCTTTTTTGTAATTGTCTCCACTGTCATACATTTCTTGTCTTTCCTACCATTCTGTAAAACACCAGAGCCCCAAAGCAACCATAAAAATGTCAAAAAAAAAACAAGAAAAATCATGAAGACATTTTATATGTATTCATAAAAACATGTGCGTAGAGTCAAAGTGAAGACCCCAAACAGACCCAAACACGCCACCACAATGTGACCGCAGTGTGGACCCCTTGATAAGCAATCTTGATATTTTAGTCTATCTATATACACGTTCATAAATAACTATATATACAAGTATGTACATACATATATATTTGTGTATGTATGTACGAATGAATGGACAATGGACATGGTTTATATGACTAGTACAATCCAAGCCCAAGTAGTTTTCATATGTGCATTAAACATGCAAACTATAAGGACTTTTACTGCCTGTTAATGGTCTAAGGAGATACATGGGGTGGAGTAAGAGGCACGGGATATGGCTCTCAAATATCCGGTCAAGCGAATCCTTACAAGCAAACGATGAGCATTTCATATTTTTCTTTCAGTCTTTAATTTTTTTTTTCTTTACTTTTTTGGGGGTTTCCTTTTTGGTTAACGCCCACAAAATTTCTGCTAAATTAAATTATAAATATGGCAAAAAGTCGCTCGGAAACGGCGCAAAGGACGATGCCATTATGATTCATGACAACGTCTAGGAAACGTCCGTCTCCCTACCTCCATCCCGCCCATCCTCACTCACTCATTCATTCACTCACTCTCCTTGTTCTTGTTAGTAAATGCTGAACTGTGACGGTCTGTTCCTTAGTTAGGATATCGGAATATCTGCTTACAAAGTGTGTGTCAAATTCAAGAGCGAGTTATTCAATCCTTTTATATAAAGTCTACGTAGTTTTTTTTCACTCTTTAGGCGGATACTTCAATGTTTTTCGGTCGTTATCCTGTTCCTCTGGCATATTTTGTTGTTTGCACAGATTTGGGCCTAGCGATAACCAATGAGAAAGAGACAGAGATATAGCCATCAAAAGTGAGTGAGAGAAAGAGGACCTTGAAGAATCAGCATGAGCGTAAAAGTTCAGATATTCACAGATACTTGTGATTGATGAGGGTTTCAGTTGATTTTAGGTGCTTTTAAGGACATTTCAAATGCATTTTTGGGAATGTGAGTAAACCTTAATTTCAATCAACTTGCAGAAATAATATTTGTAGGCATTTGAGTAAATTGAATCAATTTAAAATAAAAGCATAATAGTTTCTTACATTCATCCATAAACATTAAAGCTTTAATCCATTATATACGTTTTCTTCTTTTCAAATGAAATTGTATTCACTTGTATTAAATATTTAAATATTGATCAATTTTTTACATCAATTTGTCGACATATTTATAAATAAATATAGCATAAATACTAACTTCACTTAATGACTTCTACTTGTCTGCACTGAACGAGCATAAAACTTAAAGATTATCGTCAAGGTCAAGCTGAATGTGCTAAACTGTATTAAATGACCATCGATAAAACCAATAAAAGGCCAAAATCCAAAAGCAAATCCTAAACTGTGGTTAACATCTATCAGATCCATTAACTGGCACTCTTGAAGCGTGAAAAGGCGCGCGGCATTGCAAGCAAAACGAACAATACAGTCCAGGACTACCAATCGAAATAAAAAGAAAACAATGAGAAAGAAAACAGAAGAAGAGAAAATAAGAAGAGTGCCGAACTAGCGGACCACATCATTTCATAACACTTCCAGTTCATATAATCTTTTTAACCAAAATTTAAACGTGCCGCGTACGTTTGTTCTGTGTTTAATCAATTGTGAAGCAATTTTCGCAATGTTTTTTTCTTTAAACGACGCCAAGGAGAAAAGGTTTTGGGATTGTGGGATTGGTTTTTGGCACATCAGATGCACTAAGAGAAAAGTTATTTATTGACGCAAAATATAAGTTCAAAATCACTTTAATACGTATAAAAAATGTGATGTTTATGAAAATCAGACTTTGTTCAGATTTCAGTTTCGATAGTTTCAATTATATGTTGATATGCTTAAAGAAAAAAATGAAAAAAAGCAGTAAATAAGTAAATAGTAAATATTAAGTAAATATTGGTGGATACATTTTATCAATATAATGATAAGAATTGATGCGATCAAGCTGAATAAATGCAATTAGTTTATTTTGTATCCAAAAAGTTGAATTTAAGGAACGTATACTGTATTTTTAAACTATTTGTGTTAACATTTTTCTCAGTGTACATTTGTTCGCACATTTTAGCTTGTCTTTATTCTTTTTCTCTTGCCTTGCCTACCTATCTAATGGCTTCTGCTCCATTTCAACGGCAACTGTTTCACAGCTGATAAAAATTGGCAGATCCTAGGAAAAGGAAGAGAAAAACAGCAACAACAGCAGTAAATGGAAGGAAAAGAACAATAGAAGGAAAACAAATGAAGGCCAAAGCGTGTTGAAGGGTATACTGGCTTTAAATTGCATGCCTAATCGTCTGCGTAATTGCTCAGCCACAGTGCGCGCGCGTAGTCCTTGCCCAGGTCCTGGTCTTGATCATTGATCCCAATTGCTGCAAAAATATTTCTACAGCTGCAACTCGAATCCAACCACCGCATCCCTTTAACACCCTCGCAAACTGCAATGTGACGAATTTTACAATTAACTTTGTTAGACTACATAGGTAGAGTATTTAGTTTCGTTTCGTACTGAGAGCTCTCGTTTTGATTTGATTAATTGCTGCGAAAATTGTACGCTTTGTGGTTAGATTTACGTGTGAGTGTGTGTGCTTATGTGTGAAACTGAGACAAATTTTGTATTATTTTGGTGTTATGTATATTCCAATTGAGCTGAAGGATAAAGGAGTTAAAGGTATAAGTGTGTGTGTGTGTGCGCATGTAGTAATTGGTGTCGACATTGTTTTTGAATGGAAACTGATTTGATTAAGCAACTCAAATTGTAATGTATAAACGGATTCATACATTAGAATGACGAGATTTTCAGTTACTACAATTACCAAGTAAGTTAAAATACTTAAATTACTTACTTTCGTTGTGTTGTGTTTTAAATTCTGTTCAAATATCCCTTAAGTACAGTGAGCTCGCACTCAGCCACAATTTAAAAAGCACATTAAACATAACAAAATAAAATGCGTTTCCATTTTGACCTTTTGCACTCTGATAAATAAATAAGGAAGAATGTCTAATTGAATTGTAACTTATGAAAAAATTGGGCAAAAACGGACACATAAAAACTTGAAATCTTTTGATGTTAAGTCGGTTTTGCTAGCAGCCAAAGGAGCATAAGGACAATGGCTCATTGTGCGAGCCATAGAATGTTATATTCAGTTTAAATGAAAAGGAAGCACTAAAATTATTTTTTAGAACTGCAACTGTAGACAATTTTGTTTTGCTTCCGGGCCACAAAAAAGGAAACCAAAGGAAGCCAGAAGTCAGCAGAAGAAGATGGTAAAGGCGAAAAAGTAGAAGAATGAAAAGAAAGATGCTGCTGCTGTGCTCCTGTAAACCAGTCTAAAATAAATGCCTCTAGTTTCAGACTGTTTCCAGACTGGGAACTGGCAACAACATTAAAACAAACTATAAAATGCAATTGATCTAGATGATATAAACCGGAAAAGAAAAGAAATATTCCATTGTTGTATAATGGAATTGTGTTTTCTCTTTACTATATTATTGTCTACTCTTTTTTCCTATGGTGAATGAAAAATGCAAGGGAAAACAAATTGAAAAACTGTGATATTGATAAATGTGATATTAATGGCATAACGTTGAGCAAATTTAAAAGTTTACAATTCGTTGTTGTTGATTTAACGTCTCTGCAAAGAAAATAATTTTGGTTTACATACGATTTAAGGCTTCATTAATCATTAGTCAGGATATGACGAAGGGAATTAAAGTTGCTCAGAGAAACATAAATTAAAAAGACTCAATTTTTGTACCATTCTCCTTAGATGTTGATCCATTTCTACAATAATAAAATATTTGATTTGATAATAAGGAAATATGAACTTAATTATATGCAATACATTTATACTTTTTTTATATTGACTTTTTATTTTTAAATTCTTTTGTCTTTTATTGGATAATAAACGTCAGAAAAAGTGATTTTCGATTTATAAATTATGTAATTCAAATTATGTAATTGAAACTCATCGCTTAATAGTTTTATTTGTTTCTTCTGCTTCCTTCCTTCTCTGAAGAATGTCTCTGGTTACTTGGTAGCTTGGATTTCTGTGGATCTCCAACTTATTTTTCGCTCAATTGCATTTAAAATCTATCTAAACTTTTTAAGTTTTCTTTGCTATTTTCGTCTCTAATCCTGACTCAACAATATTTTCCGACAACTACAACTCGCCTGCCTCAACTTGGAGCTTTTTCTTATCGTTTACCATTACTCAAACTATTATTATTTCGCCTCTCGCTTCCGGTCCATTTAAGGATATTGCCATCATAATTTCTCATATCTGTTGGCAAGCATTAAATAAGCAAATCTCTCTGACATTGCTCGTATGTTTCGCAATCTTATCTAGCACACCCCCCCCCCCTCCCTTCTCTGTCCCTTACGCACACATCTTTGACAGAGTCAGCAATTTTGTGATGGTGTGATAGGGAGAAGAGAGTTTGGAAGGCAAAGACAAAAAAGGAGAGAGAGAAAAAATAGCGTCGACTAAGTAAATCTGTACGCTTACTAACAATAATCTGACATAATGTTTCAATTATGCGTCGCTTAGCATTATGAACGCTATATGAACGATCCGACGACTCGAAAAGGAGACCACAACAACGAGCTACTGCTGACTCCCACTCTCCCGTAATCTCCTATGCCGTCCACAAAAAAAAACATTAGAAGTGAAACAGACGAAACATTTGGAGAGCTAAGCAAATCTCACTAAAATAAACATTTTAGCATTAAATTTACATAACGAAGCCATAGACCAAGAAGAGAGAGAGAGAGAGACAGATACAAAGGGAAGAGTATAAGTAAAAGAAAAAACAACGAAAAAAAAGAAAACGCATTCTACTTAAGGTACATTTTCATAAACAGCAACAATCAACTTCACATATATTTGTATATATACATATGTATATATATATATATATATGAATATATATATATATATACACGAGTGCTCAGAGCAGCCCCCTCTTGCGTTTCAGCGTCATTTACTATTCCAACGCTGTCTTCAACTTCAGCTCCAAGCCCAGCTAGCACTCCAGTTCCACATTCCCCGTAACCAATTCTTTATGGGCTTTTGCGTATTTGCATAAACATTAGCAAAACAAATTTTCACATTTGCCCAACGAATGTTACTCGTCAACCTCCAATTCCTCTGTCGACATATACAAAAAAAAACCGCAACAAGAAAATTCAACAAAGAGATGAATAGATGAGTAATATACCACACTAAGATACTCTGCAATAGTCTCTGCAATAGCAAATAACTTTACTAAAAATCAAGAACGACGACATACAGACGGACAGATAGCCAATGTCCCATCGACCTGACTGTACCGGATATAAAAATTAAACTGGACTCATTTCACTCAAAGTCGAGCATACCCCATGAAGTTATTTTTTGCAACAACTGTCAAGTTCAAGATGAAAATGAAGTTAGAGCACCAATAAAAGCGGAAGTCTTTACGCCAGCGTCAAACCCAAAACGGAAACGGAAGTGCGTGTCAGTCTGACTAACACTGTAAGAGCGAATAGGATAAAGTTAGAGTGAGAAAGAGAAAGAGAAAGGGACAAGGGAAAATATGCTAAATCAGCCAAAAATGCTTATAATCATTTCATGGCTATGATAATGATGATGAACATGATGAGAAAATGACTAAATAAAAATGTTTCAACATTCCTCTCTCTTACACTTTCATTCACTATCCCTATCCTTCTAGGTATAGCTATGTATGTGTCTATGTAGTATATTTGCTGGCACTTTCTTAGCAACTTTTGTGCCATTTTCATCGTTTTTCCAGCAGCTTCAGAAAATTTTGTGGCACTTTGGCGCTCAAAATTTAGAAAAAACGACAAACAAATATGCGTTTTATTGAATTTTATGGTGCTCGACGCGACGCTACGCTACTAGCCTCATCTGTACTTCCCTAAGGCTGCGAAATGATGCCAATTTCAAGTTTTTTATACTTCTATTTCTTTTATACTCTTACAAAAATAATATTGATTTTGTAAAGAAGCTTGTAACGCACACTAGGATCAGTAGCAGACCAGTAGTGCTACTGACACTTCTTAATGTCCTCAAACTCAATCAGACTACTATATCATTTATCTGTCAACAGAACCATTGGTCGAATATGGAAGTGTATAAAATCTTCGGCAATGGCAGATAACATTTATTTCTTTTGATTTTTTTGCTTCACCTTAAACTTGGCTAACATGTTAGCTTTATATGTATCTATGTCTGACCGCTAAGTTGGCGTGAAATATGCCAAACACCTTGAACCCAATTGAAAGTACTTTTCTTTTGAAATGAGTTGTAACGATATGAAACAAAAAGAAAAACTCGTGTTGTTCTTAGAGATTAGATGTTAGAGATTAAAAAAGTTGCTATGCTATTGTGGCTGTTTCGTAGTGGAATAGTAATATATTTATTTTAATTAATTTCATACTTTAATTTATATAAAATAGAAAATGACTTTAAAGTAAGGTCTGCCCAATGAAATGAAAAGAAAAATATAAATATTTAACATGGTGCAAAACTCAGCTCAAGTCAAATGAAACCTCAAAAACTAATTAGAAGGCCAAAATTCAGCTCAACTCTAATCTATACACATATGTAGACGTATATAATGTGATTCAGATACATATCTTCATATATCGACAATTAATCAACACTTTGTGCAAAGAGAAATAATTTCAAATCCTTTCGACAGACGACCGCACCGAGAGTAAGGCCCAAAACCAACAACAAAAACACAACAACAACCACTCAACAATAATAATAATAATAATAATAATAATAATAATAATAATAGCAAAAACAAGCTGAAGGGAAGATGCATAAAATTGCAATTTTCTCTAACGTAAACAGAAGAAGAAAACACAGACGAAAGATGGGAAAAATAAAATCAAAGCCTAAGGCAAAATTTAATTGCGTTAAACTTGAAATCAAATTTTCAACATGGTTTATAAGAAATTTGGTCCAGACTTAAGATTCGTTCAATGTACATCAACAACATCAGCAACTCGTCCACAACAACAACAACAATAACAGATAATAACAACAGCAGCTGATTGATAACCAACAACAACTACAACAAATACAAATCAAAGACTCGTGTTTATCTTAATATAACATACTTTTTTCCCACACGATTTGAGAGAAAAAGGATAATAAAATTGGCAGGCATTGCCCGAGGGAAGCAAAAAATAAACAATAATATGCCCAGCTGAAGCCAAAAGGATAGTTCTAGGACATTGGACCAAAAAGGCTTTGACAAGTTTCCTTCATCGAAAGATAAATATATATGTACATATATATATATATATCTATATATATATATATATAATCTTATATTTGTATATTTTATGTATGCTTCTATTCTTGTATGTGTTGCAATCATTTTGATTGTGACATTGATTTCAGTTCGATTTCAATCCCTCGCATATCCGGCACTCCTTGTTCTGCCACCGTTTAACACAATCAGGACATTGAACAGACTGTGAACATATCCTGACTGTTTGCGTTTGGTTTTTATTATTTACTTTTATTTTGATTAAATTTTAGCTTTAAATAAAGCAAAGTTTGCTTCACACTTCATCTGCACAGGGAAACGAGCCCAAAGGATATTTTTACTCATTCTCTCTCTCTCTCTCTCCATCTGTTTCTAATTACTTATGTTCTGAACCCTTTTTCGTTTGGCTAACTAAATCATCGACTAATTTGCCAAAGGCGAAGTAAAACAACATTGGAAATGTTTTTTCCATTTTCTTTGCTTTGTCCTGTGCGTTTTTATAGGCGCACAAAATTAGCCGCCTTATCAACAGGTGTAATGTCATAGAACAGCTGTAACTATACCAAACCAATCCTATCTTGAAATTTCTTTTCTTTGTCATTCTTTTATTCCAGGTAAAACAAACACAAGACATAAAAATTCCGATTCCTTGTATTTACCCTTTACAACAAAGTTTATCATAGTTTTTTCGTAGTTCCATCAGCATTCCTCTCTCTATCATCTTTCAATTCCTTTTTTTTCGGTTTATGAAAAGTATAATAAAATTTTATGAACGCCTGTCAAAATCTAATGGAATTTATTTTATTTTTTGTGGAATGTTTTCGATAAAAATCTGTATTCTATCTAAGCCTTTTATTCCTTATGAGTCACATCACAGCTGTAACTGAAGTTTGGGACAGCTGTTGATATATACACCAATACATCATAAACAAATCTCTAATGGGTTGCAATTATAAAATAATAACAATGAAATAAAATAATATTAGTAAAATTATACTGTTTATATTTCAATGTTATACACATCTGAGGCAGCTAAAGGATGTACGTTTTTAAGTATATATTATATCATAAACAAATCTTTAATGGGTTGCAATTGGAAAATGAGAAATAATATAATGTAGTATAATAAATGTTTTATAGCCAATATAGCATGACATACAGATTATTATATTATTTACTATATGATTCGTTATTGCTTTTTTATATGCAACTGTTATACAAATCTATTATAAAATCTGTTTGAAACAACAGTTTAAATTGCAAAATAAACACAAACCATTGCATTTCTCTGCAATACCAATTAAAATTAATTTCATTCAATCGAAACCAAATCCCAATTGGGTCTTCACTTATTTCTTTTGTTGTACCCGTTTACATCAGCTTTCTCTTTATCTTCATCTTCTTCAGAGACATCGTCGTCGTCGTCGTCTACTCGCTCGCTTAAGGAGCGATTATTTAATTTCTGCTATTAATGCTGTGACTCCCCAGTTGGCTGTCTGACAGTCTATGGAGCAGTTGCCATGTTCCCTTTAACTCTAGACTTAACTTTTTCCGTATTGCAGATCCCAGACATCCCAGTTAGTCAATGCTTATTGATGTTTAGTTGCTGTTGTTGTTGAGCTCTCCCTGAAGCTCTGTGGCATTATTTCACTTGCGATTCCGCTTTTAGCTTTGTTTACTTTTACGCTTGCCACACAAAAGCCCCAAAGCCCCCAATACCATAAGCAAACCCTAACTCTAACTACAACTCAAGCGGCAGCTCCAGCTCCAGTTCCAGAACCAGAAAGAGCCACAGTCAGGCGTACCACAGAACCCACATAGCATCGAACAAGCCGCACTATGTTTTGGTATTTGTATTTGGTGTTTATACCCTAAAAAAAAAAGTCTTGCTAGTGGAATATGGAGTTTATGAACAAACATATTGTATTCCATCTTATTTTAAAAACTTCTTTAAATTTATTTATAAAAAAAAGTTTGATAATATGTATATAGAAATTATTTAATCGAGTATTTATCAAGGAATTCTTAAACGATTTATACAAAAATGCTTATTGGTATAAGTGCACAATCTTTTTAAAGTGTATTTTTCAATAGCATTCGCATAACGTTTCGATTCCTAACTTGTTTGGTATTTGTATTTTGGTGTTTTCTTATGCCTTTTGTGTTTCTTTTCATGCCATTTTTGTTGTTGTTTTTCGTTTTTTTCTCCTATTCGCTGTGAATCCCTTGACAATGCAATAAATTGCGCAAAAATTGGAAAAATAGAATTTTAGCGCACCACAACGCAACGCCAGTAACAAAAACAACAGCAACAAGAACAACAAACAACATCAGCTAAAGCAACAATAACAGCATAAGCAACAACAATGTGGAGGAGTCGCACGCAATTCGCCCAATGTGACGATAGTCCCATCCCCATTTCCAACCTCATCCCTACCTCTAACTATATTCTACCATAGCCCTGGCCCCATCTCTACCCGCTGCCAACGGAAATCAAGTGCTAAGCTTCCCACAACGCAATCAATTGATTTCTATTGTTTTGTTAAAATGTCGTGCCGTGTCCCCATAACACACCTCCCCCCTATACAGTACTACCCACTACTCTCTATTTGCTGTTTCTGTCTTTTTTTTTGTTTTGTTCTCGTTCTGCCTCTCCTCATCTCCTTCAGCTTTCTATACGCTGTGGCATTTTTATATAAATTGCTTTGTTGTGGTCTTTATTGAAATTTTTGAGGTTACTTTTGTGATTGTTGCTTTTGGCCAGGTTCCAGCGAGTGTGAAAGAAATGGAGGAATAGAATGAACGACTACTAGAGAAGGCTAACGAGCGACATAGAGACTAGTGAAAGAGACGGAGATAGAGAGTGCCTAAAACTGTGCATTATTTTTGTTTATTTGTTGATTTTACTTCGACGTTTGTCGTCCATTTTTGCATTTTATTTTTACTTTTTTCAGTTTTCTTTATTCACTTTTATTTATTTATTTATCTTTTTGCTGAAATATTCATGAATTACATTTTAGGTTAAATAAAAATGTTCTTTTGGGGATTTATGGTACAGTTTCTCGATGGCGGTGACCGTGACTCGACTGAATTTATATTTTTATGTTCTTTTTTTTTTTTTTTTGAGAAAAACATTTAACGAGTTGTAAATGGATTAGAAAATTAATGAAAAAGTCTGTAGAAAATACAAAAAATATTCAAATATATTAAACATTGTTCATGTCAATGAAAAATATTGAAATTCAAGGCAGGAATATTTACGATTCTTTAGATGTTTTTACATATTGTTAATAAATTAATTGGCAAAAATATCATAGTAATATAAAAACCGTAGAAAAGATATTCTATATATAATATAATATTCAGATATATTTAAATTGTAATATAAGATCAGTGATAATCAAAGTATAAAATTTTAGCTATTTTCATTTTATAATACATTTATTTCTCCAACTATAATTTCTTTAAAACTCTAATTTCTATAATCTTAAAGTAAGCTGGACATCATTTGAAATCTTGTATAATAGAACAATGAAGAGAATTTCTGTAGAATATTTTGTTTAGATAACACGCAACATTACAACGATTATGTCGATAAAGAAGTTGTCTGTATCGATTCTATAGAAAAACAGGACACAGAAATAAAACTACAAAACGTCATGATTATGGCAAATTTTGGAAATCTTTTGTGGCTAGTTTAGAATTGCGCTTTTCACGTTGAAGTCTCTTTCTTCTAGATGACAATTGTCAAAAGAATTGAAAATCATCGACTGCAAAATTCTAAATGTCATGCCAACTAGGGAGTTCTATGGTCTATTATGTTCTTTTATGAGCATAGCTATCTCGTAGTTTACTGCTGGGTCTGAAATAATCTTAGGTAGAGATCTCTAAACTGTAGGCAAGTTTCACAAATTAGAGGCTGCCTGTGGCACTCGCCAGGGGCGGTCTAGTTCAATTTCTAGACATTGCCTGATGTCCTGTGTGCAATGTCCTTTTATCTTGCTGGCTAGTTTTATGGTTGACATGAGCACCTTTGCGCTTTGACTTCTAGTCCAGCCGCCAGCTGCGTTTGATGCTATGTTGTCTAATGTCTTACTCTCGTTTGCTCTGACAGCTTCCCTGGTAGCATTTCTACAGAAAGAAGACATCTCTTATTTTGCGCTATGTCGCAACTGCACCTTTTCTTCATTTTCATTACTATCATCTTTTTCTTCGTTTTCACTATTCTTCATCATATTTACCGTAGGTGCCTACTAATTGGCTTATTGTCAATATTTGATAAGATTAGTACAGTAACAGAACGCAGCTGCTGCTACCGGTTGTCCGTTCTTATAGAAAAAAACTCTATATAATCGAGCTACTACTACATTCTCAAAAAACTCTTGTTGAATATTTAAAGTGCTTGTTATCCTGGTGACCGCACCGCTTCACCAAAAACACATTATTTAAATCGTTAAATAGACAAAAACAAAAATTGCAACCCCAACGCCATATTTCCTCTTTTTCCAATCCCTTCTTAAAATTCAACACCAACAGGTCTCAGGCGCCAGAACGTCAGCCACCAGCACGAGTTCTCGCTCTATCCCGGTTATCATAATTTAAATCGCGTCCACGCGTAAGCCTCGGCTAAAACATGGAAAACTATGGCCATAACATAGTTATAATTTTCCGGTTAAAAATGTATGGAAATGAGCAATATACAAAAAAAACCATTTTAGCTACTATGCGTTGTGTGGCTCATCGTCAACTCATCCTTCCGTCCTTTGCATATCAAATTAGATCTTTTACCTGTTGAAGGTATGGAGTGAGTGAGAGAGGCGCCCCAGGTTGGGCAAGGGCAGGAGCAGTCAGCAGCCCTTGGAGTAGTCAGAAGGTTGTGACAATGTTATAACCTAATTGAGCACAAAAACATTTTTTGCCCCGACGGGTTATCGGTTTTATGGCAATGTTTTTACACTGCACTGTCTAACAAATTTGAAAATTAAGATTTGTAAAGACAAGAATCTTATAAAACTGAAAAGTGTATATATTGATTCTTTTATATTGTAAAATGTATGATGGCATTAAAGTATTAACTTAATTACAGTAATCTAATTAATTAATATTAAATTAAAATTGTTAAATATTAAATAATGTTCATTTGTAAATTTCTTGAACTAAGTTAAGTAAAAAAATTAGTTAGTGAAAAATTTGAATTGTGTAACATAGTGTATGCCTGTTGTTCTATGCCACTCGTGTCTTTAAGAAAAATGAAAAGAAAATGTTGAAAAATTTGTTGAAAATGCATTCCTCATTTCAATACATTGATTCCTCCTACTATCGTTTTTCGTGCGCCATATGACAGTTTTATGGGTGCCCTGTTTCTCTGTCCGTCTCTCTTTCTTCCTCGTTGCTCTCAAGTTTTGATTATATGCAGAGAACAAAAAAAAAATTTTAATTATGCATAATTTAATTTTATTGTAAAATGCATTTTCCGCATAATATTTTCCCCCATTTTCAAATGGAATTCTTGGAAGGTGCAACGGAAACCGACGGCGACGTCTGGCGGCGCGTGTATTCGAACATGTGTGTGTTGCATGTGTGCGCATTGTCAATTTAATAAAATTTATGCATTCTGTTTTATTTTTTAGTAGTAATTTGATTTTGATTTGGGAATTTTTAATTAATAATCATGTTATGGGTGCCAACAATGTAAGGACAAAACGATACACATATTGAGTGGGAGTGAAAGAGTGAGGTAGAGGTAGAGGTAGAGGTAGACATAGAATAAACACTGGTATTGTGTTGTATTGTATTCTATGCTAAACAAGGGCCAAAAAAGAATAGTAATATTTTTATGGCATTTAAAACTACTAATTGGGCAAAAAGAATAACCATTCGCGATGAAAGCATTTCACTGTAGCACAAAAATTTGTTGAACTGTAGCCAATTTACGACAGTTCACGACTGATTAAAGTTTTTAATAATGGAAAATGTATATATAAATATATATGTAAATATACATAATTACAGATATTCTCAAACATATAGTACATAGAAGTATACAATATAATGACGTAGTTTCCTTTCAAAGTGATACTCACGTCTCGCATTACAACAAATCTTCGAGGAAAACTCTATTAGTCGACGCTTGAAAGCAAACCGGCGGAAATTTGCAAAAAAGATCAATTTTCTGCAAAAAGGACGAACAACTTTAACAGGATAAGATGCATTTAAGCAAATGAACAAAAAAGAAGAGAAAAAAGAAAGATAAAGACAAAAGGAAAACAGAATGAGCTAAAGTGAGCCTGGCATTGGAGTAGGCTAGAACAATTAAAAGTGAGCACTGCAGCAGCAAATGGTCAACTTTGGCTGAAAAAAAGAACCACAAAAGGCAAACAGAGGCAGCTGCCAAAAGATGCCCGACACGAGATTATGAAAAGAATAACTAACATAGGTTGCTAAGCAATCGATGAAAGGAACTAGAAGAAAATCTCAAAAAAAAAAGTTGGAACATATAAATACACGGAAGCAGTTTCTTAGTTGCATTAATGCATAGGCATTTTTAAACCCATTTAGCGAATAATTTCTAAATGGTAGCATAGAGAATACAATAAATGTGCTGCACAGATGTACGGAATTTCATATCCTGTGGCGTGTCCTGCAGTCGAACTGAAACTTCTTGGCAGACTCTTTAGCAGAGAATTTCATTCCAGGCTCGCAGTGAACAGTGAACAGCTCACAATGCACAGTTGAATTTTTCTATTGCCTTAGCCTTTGCAATTCGCCGACTGTTGACATTTGCAGCTGTCCTGACGCACCACCCGTTGACCTGCAATGTCCTGGTGCTAATATGCTAAACAGCAGGTTATCACCAATCCTGCTGTCATCGAAATTTTTTACATTTTCATTTTGAAATGTTTCTTCAAACTGTGTTTTAGCCAGCTGGCCTTAAACTGTGGGAAATCTGATCCTTAAAGATCCTTGCATGAAACACTTGACCCACATTACAATGATGCAACGATATCAACAACAATAAAAAACAAGTAAGAAAGTTATAGTCGAGTGTGCTCGACTATATAATACTCGGTGCCCAAAGTTATATTATATATTTATTTAGCTCGTGCTGCGCACTCTCCAATTTTAAGTGAATTAAAAAATTTAAAAAAAAAAAAAAAAAAATCGTCTCGGGAATCGAACCGCATGTACGCAAGTTCAACCCTCTAACCACTGAGCCACGCTCATCACAGACTTTGAGTAAATGTTGCCGTCATATGGGGTGAGAACAGTAGACAAGCGTACGCTATAGAGACATTTCAACTTTTGGAATTTGAAATGTGTATAACTTCCATGTTTATTATCCGATCTGTACCAAATTTGTACACAACGTCCAGATATTCTAACTTTATACCAAAATTGCTTAAAATCGTTTTTATCGATTTGTGGAGGCGGAGGGGGGCGTGGCAACAATCCAAAATAAACTTGATCTGCCTGCAAACACTACAAACACTATGCAAAAAAAATGAAGTCTCTATCTCTTATAGACTCCGAGATCTGTGTGTTCATACGGACGTACAGACGGACAGACGGACATGCTCCAATCAACTCGGCTGTTGATCCTGAGTCAGAATATATATACTTTATGGGGTCGGCCACGCCTCCTTATGGGTGTTACATACATTTGCTCTTGTCACTAAACCAATATACTCTTGGTACCCAATGGGCACCGAGTATAAAAAATGATGGTAACCGATACTCTTGAAGACCCTTTTTATACTAGAAACGATTTTCTGCTACAGTGAATATTATAAAATACATTAGTTTATATGAGAGTTGATCTGTAATAGATGCCAAAAGATGTGGGAACATTCTACTGTTGTTTGTACTTTTACAAAAAGCATAGAAATAATAAATTTTTAGACGATTCTTGTTTAAAGTTTCCGTATCAAAACAAACCTGGAAATTTCCTTCAAAGAGATTTGTATTCTGGCGTGACCGCCCACATTTATTTTATATATGCACCTATTTATTTTTCGCCTGCATCTGCAACTTATTCAAACTTATTCAACTTATTACAATTAATTTTCATTTTCTTAAACAAATTAAGCAGGCCTTGGCATTTTATATTTTTAAGATTTTTCATAAAACCGAAAAAAATTTAAGAGTTTCACCAGTACAACAGCGACCGCAGTTAAAACAACTCATGAAAGTAAGTTATTATATATATCAAATAAAAATCGGATTGTATACCTACAAAAAAAAAAATTTAACTTAAATAATATGGGACGTCGTAAATCAAAACGAAAGCCTCCGCCAAAGAATAGAAATATTCAGAATTTGGAAAAACAATTTAAATGTCCATTTTGTAATCACGAACGATCCTGTGATGTTGTCATGTAAGCACTTTTGAACAAAACATGCATATATAAGCAATTCTTAAGACAATATCGACTTTAGCGATAGAAAAAGAACAATGGGACGTATCACGTGTCGGATATGCAAAGAATATTTCATAACTTCAATTATATCGCTTTCGGAACCAGTTGATGTCTATAATGACTGGATAGATGCATGTGAAGCGGACAATTAAATAAAAACAATTTGTATATTATAAGCTAATAAATAAAATTCATAACCAGTGAAACTGTTTTATATCTTCAGCGTAAAAGTATGCTTTGGAAAATAACTACATTGCGAAACTCATTTAATTATCATCCATTTCGGGTTATGTTAGTTCTTACCCTAGCTTCTAGACATAGTTTAATTCTTTAATTTTAATTCCTGAATAGATTAAGTTGCCACAAAAAGGTAATAGAACATTAGTTTGTTGTATTTCTTATTTCTTAAAAAAAATCTATTTTGTGAATTTAATGTGTAGTAGAAAGCAAATGTTTATTTTATTTCGCAAGTCAACTACTAAAACCTTTGGACGTCAAGACGTACGACTCTGCTATTTTTATTTAATCATTTATTTAATTTAATTTTTTTACCAACATATGATTACGTGATATTTAAAACACTCATCAGTATATTTTTTAAACTAATTTTCTGATATCCCTAGATGATACAGATGATTACAGCTGATACTAATCCATACGAAACACTCTTTAAAAAACAAATATATTGACGAGTTTTGTGGTAGATTATAAAATTTTAAGTATTGCTCTTAGTCTCTGACATCTAGTTTCATACAAATGTATGGATGAGATCTGTGGGACGTGGGGCGTGGCAAATGTCCAAAACAAACTAGATATGCCAGCAATAAATACATACAAGCTCTGTTCGAAGTAATAACCCGGAAGGGTACTCGGATATAAAAAGCAAAAAAAATCATCTCTCAACTTAAACCATACAAGTTTAAATAAGATAACGTAAACAGTTGTTTATACTAAAGCTATATTTTCGACCGATCGTTCGTATAACAGTTTTTCGATAAAACCGAATCGCTCGACCTTCAGACAAAAAATTTGGCACCCTGTATAAAGCTCATGGTAGCAAGTAGTAGATACTTCTGTTTCAAATTCTATTTGCCACAATTAGATACTTGTCAAAATTGAAATACAATTGCAAGGATACATTCAAAGGGGCAAAAAATTCCCTATGAAAAATATCATATGACACCAATTGAATATTAAACACTCTAACCTCATAGTTATGACCTAAATTTAGTCAAATATTTGCACAGTTGTTCTGAATATATTTTTGGCATTCAAAATTTGACAAAATTTAACGTGAAAAATTTAACTATAAAAGCAGAATGTAGAACTTTGGACATTATTAAAACCATTTGAATTCACAGTTCATACAATAATCAACAATATGCTTTCCAAGAAATTTTTAGTTATGAGCTTGGGTAAGTTGCGTGAATCTAAAAGTTTTTAATTATATAATTAAATAAAATCAATTCTTTATGCAGCAGTCCTTGCTATAATTATCTCTGTATCTGGTGAAGGAATTAGCGATCGCAGATTCCGCTGGCCAGGCTCCAATGATCAAGAACCCGAGCAGGAGGCTGAGGAAGGCAACAATGATAACGATAGCGACACTGAAGATAATGAAGATACTGACTCCATAAATGACAATGATCAGCAAATCCAACAAGATGATGCTGTTGACAATGCCGAAGAGCAGGAGCAAACGAATGACGATACCAATAATGCCGACGAAGCATAAGTCTGTGGATAATAATTTATTTCTTTTAAAATTAATTTTCAGTTAATTTTTATACTAATTTTAAATTACAGAATCTAGCACAATGTAACATTGACATTTTTAATATTATACAATAAATTCTGCAAAAACAAAAACACAAACTGTAAATGTTTAATATAATTTATTTTATTTAACATAATTTAAAGTATTTATAATTCACTTTAATATGGTTTACATACATTTATTTTTGTTTCTTTTTTTTATTTATGTTTTAATAATTATTTTTTATTATGGATTTAAATATATTTTAGGTATATTTAAACTATGACTAAACATAACTTTCACAATAATTTTATTTAATTATATGCTCAATTAAATATTGGGTTTTCTTCTTCCTTTAAACTTTGAAATAGAAATTGGAATGATACACAGGCAACAAAATTATCAAGAAAAAAAAAAATATATATATATATATATTTATATAATAGAATATATATAATGTATAATAGAAAAATAAAAGAAACACATTAAACATATTAATTGCTTAAGTTTCAGACGGTTCTTTTCAAAATAGTTTTTACTTTTCTTTTCATCTACTCTTTTTTCATTAACATTTTCCGAAAGAGTATGCGAGAGATCCTGAGATCTTTGAGATGATTGGAAATAATAAATTGCACACGTTCGTTCAAGTTTCGATATTTGTTTGCCTGTTTTTTATTAAATAGTTTTTTTTTGTCGTTTTTTAGTCTGCCATTTTATATGCGATGCGTTTTGAGTCTTTTATTCTCACCGCAGCACAGCCCCATCTCTCGTAGCTACGATCCACAAATCATGAGGATCCACGTAATCCATACTGAGTCCATTAAAGATAAACGCGTCACACATTGCTATCGGTACCTACTGCACCGGTGAAGGAGAAGGGTTGCTCATTCTTCACAATACCTGCCCGATCGCTCGTTGTAGAGGCCACCGCCGTTGTTGACACACTGCCGCCATATCCGGATTGTTGAGCAGCAGCACGCATATCAGAAGCAGATGCTCTACAAGAAGATGAAGATTAAATTTATATAGGAATTCAGAAACTATTATATTGTATTATACATATCATATATATATGTATATAGTACAAAACATATGGTAAACTAAAGTAAAATAATACATTTTGTAGTTTGGAAAATCAAAGTAATAAAACGTGCAAATTGTCCAATTAACTAAATCAAAATAAAAACGAAACAGAACCTATAAATACCGTAGGGAAAAAGAACAGCCTACAAAATAATATGAATAGGTAGAAAACTAACTAAAGGAATTGATAAATTAAACAAATTATTATATATTACAATAATAATTATAATATATAGCTGTATCTAATTTTAATTTACGTATTTGCCTTGATTTTAAGCGTACTTCTTGCTGTTGTTTTTCTTTTTGTAGTTGTTGTGGATGTTCTTCATGTTGTAGATGAAGTTTTCAGCTGCAATTTTGTTTCGTTTTTACTGCAAGTTTGAGCTTTAATTGGTGTTCGTCATTAGGACAAAGATAGTTTTT
>JBAMBR010004678.1:0-27643 GCA_037044475.1 Zaprionus obscuricornis | reverse complement strand
ATTCATACATGAATCTATGCAGCTCTCTGTCAATAATTAATATGATAAATCTATGGATCTGGGGAATGAAGTTTCGCGGGATTCCATTTTAATGTCTATAAATCGATTGATCTATGGATTGAATGATCAACGGATCTATGAATCGATGGATCTGTAAATCGATGGGCAGACTGATCATTCATACATGAATCTATGCAGCTCTAAGTCGATAATCATTGATAGGTTTATAAACTGAAAGATCGAGGAACTCTAATCGTTCTTCTGCTTCGATTGATCGACGATTTATGAATTAATTGATCTTATCCATGATATATTGAATAATCAACGGATCTATAAATCGATGGATCTGTAAATCAATGGGCAGACTGATCATTCATACATGAATCTATGCAGCTCTCAGTCAATAATTAATATGATAAATCTATGGATTGCAGGATCTAGGAACTCTAATTGTACTTTGATTGATCGACGATTTATGAATCAATGGATCTTATCTATGATACATATATCTATGATCTTTAAATCGATATATCTATGAATAGATTGATCTATGAATTGAATGATCAATGGATCTATGCATCAATGTATCTGTAAATCAACAGACCGACGAATCTATATACTATATCTGAGCCAATAGTAATTGATAAACCTATGCATATACAAATCATAGGACTGACCCCAGATCTATAGATTGATGGGTCGATAGATCGATACATTAATGAACCTCTGGAACAGGGATCTATGGATCGATAATCTACATATCTGTATTGATTATTATGCCATTGCCACTGAGCTTCAATCACTTTCGAGTCATTCATAATTCATGATCCATTGGGCTATAATTTAATATAAATAAATCTAGAATCTAGAATAGAATCTAGAATCTAGAATAGAATCTAGAAAAATATATGTAATTTATCTATCTATAAAATATTATCCACTAAATGTTCTTACTTCTACTTACAGACAGCCTGAAAATATGAATGCGGTTCACTGCGCAATTCATTGCTGATGGCATAGACTTTGATTTCATAGCCAGAACCTGGATGCAGATATTTGATAATGAGATTTGTCTGATTTGTGCTAATTGTGCGTTCCTCATGTGTTCCATTGCGTTGATAATGAACTTCATAGCGATCCTGCTGTGAATTGACATCACTGCGCCAACTAATGTTAAGGCCTTGTGGTATGCTACGTAACTCTTGTATGATGGGCGCTGAGGGACGTGTATTGCGTAATAAACTGCTAGCATTGGAACTGATGCCATTGGATAATGCTTGCACATCGATCTGATACGAACGTCCTGGCAATAAAGATTCCAATTTATATTCCGTATTCGTTGTCTGCACAATTTGTGGTGTCAATGATGTCTCGGCATCCGTTTCATTACGTTGCTCAAAGTAGCTGCAGTTGAAGTATAAGAATATAAGTTATAAGCAAAATGTAAATGTATCCGACTTGTTTATACCCTACCTGATGCGATAACTGTCTTGTTTGCCTGTCTCTGCTGGTTCCCAGGATAGATGCACAGCATTGCTGCGATCATCAAGATATCCGCGTAATCTTTGCACTGGTAGTGGACGCAATGTTATCTCACCAGATGCTGGCCATGAGTTAACACTATCGGATATTGTCTTTACGACAACATCATAACTTTTGCCTGGTTCCAAAATATCCGGATAATCGAAACTAATTGAATTCGCTTCAGTGCGTGGCACATTGAAGAAACGACGTGTTGTCGATAACGATACCTGAAAACTATCGTATTCACTGTACGTTTTTGGTGCATCCCAACGCACTCGAAATGAATTTGTTGTCGTATACAGCGGATCAAAGGTCACATTCAACGGTCGTTCCGGCACTGTCAAATAACGTGCAGTCGTTGGCACCGATGTCTCATTCTCGGAAACAGTTTGTACCGATATATTATAGGCACGTCCTGGCACAAGACCTTTAAATGCTGCCTGTGCTGGTCCTGGCGGTTCACCTTCGCGCTGTACATTTTGTACACTCTCAATGGCATCGTCGGGTGTTATGGATACTTTATAGTGTGTATAGAGTCCAGCCGGATATGGAGGTTGCCACAGTACCAAGAGTGTTGTCTCATTGCGAAACCATACGATGAATTTTCCAGGTGTATTCGGTTCTGTTTTTTTGTTTTGTTTTTCGTATTTTTTTTTTTTATTTATTTTTTTGGATGGGATTCGAGATGAGTTATAAATATGTTATACAAACGAAATGATATTATGATGGTTAACGATAGATAAAAGGAAATAGGAGCAGGAAATCTTTGGATTAATGAGGAAGCATGGAAGTGTTAAAAAGACAACATATAGATGGAAGGAATGCAACATTGTATTTAAGCTCAAGCACTGTGAAAACCAGAGATGAAAGCGAAAAAAAAAGAAAAGGAAATTGAATTTAAGGAAAAACTTTGGAGACTGCTATGGAAGAGAGGAGGTCAACATATTGGAGAACGGATTAGAGGACAGACTAGAGGAAATTGAATTTAAGAAAACACTTTGGAGACTGTTATGGAAGAGAGGAGGTCAACATATTGGAGAACGGATTAAAGGACAGACTAGAGGACGAATTGAATTTAAGGAAAAACTTTGGAGGCTGCTATTGAAGAGAGGAGGTCAACGTATTGGAGAATGGATTAAGGGACAGACTAGAGGACGAATTGAATTTAAGGAAAAACTTTGGAGGCTGCTATTGAAGAGAGGAGGTCAACGTATTGGAGAACGGATTAAAGGACAGACTAGAGGACGAATTGGATGGCAGACTGGAGAACGCATTGGAGGCCGGACTGAAGGATTTGAGAACGGATCGTGAGTATATTACAAAGTTATAACGATTTTTAGCTTTAAAAACTTTAATAGAAATTGTAAATCAAAGTTTCGACTACTTTCATCTTTGAACAACACTGTGCCAGAGCTTTTATATATAATAAATATTAGGAGACAAAAATAAATAACGGTATTATTAGATAATTGATAAACTTAATTTGCATTTATTGAAACTAAAGACAAAAAAAAAAAAAGAAGCAACAAGTGAAGAATACTTAATACTAAAATTCTAGTTGAAACATTTTATAGCTTAGCAAAATGCGAGTGTCATTGAGTAAAGCAACAAAATGAAAGACAGTGTAAGTTAGGAAAAGAGAAAGAGAGAGAGAGAGATAGAAAGAGAGAGAGAGAGAGAGAGAGATAAAGAAACCGACACCAAAAGATGAAGGATATGTTAATATCAAACATTATTACCCAATAAACCATTTTGCGAGTAGTAGAATATCGAGATTAGCTTAAGATTTAGAGGTTAGAAATTGCAGCGACTGCCACTGGTAGTGCGGGTGCCCGCGTGCCGGGACTTACTTGTAGTGAAATTGCGACTGGTATAGGCAACCGATTCCTTGCCCTGATATAATGTATATGCCTGTACCTGATATGTTCCGCCTGGTGTTAATTCTTTGGCAGACAATTGTAACGTCTCATTGCCAGCCAATATATAGCTGCGATTATATTCACTAAGCGGTGGCTCTGTCAGACCTAAGACTTTTATCTTAAAGCCTGAATATTGACCAGTACCAGGTGGTTTCCATGTGATGAATGCACTTTTGCTTGAACGCAGCTGTACGCTTAAATTCTCGGGCGGATCGGGTGCTGTAAATATTTTAAAAATTTATTTACATCAGTCAATCAATCAATGAGTTTGCATTAATTGTTTAGTTGCACAATCAAGGCAATGAATCAATCACAACTTTAATCTTTAATTTTTCATTCACTTATCATTTCAGTTAAATCAATCAATTCTAATCAATCATTCAATCAATAAGAAAGTCAAGACAGTTAACAAACAGTCATCATTCATGCTCAGAAATCTTACGACCAGATGTCACACTTTACGTTAATCAGTCAATTAGATAAACAATTTGATCAATCATTCAATCAATCAATCAATCAATTAAGCTTACTTGTCAACTACTTAATTCTACTGTTAGTCAATCAAGCAAATATTAAATGCTGAAGAATTTGTCAACTAATTGAATATTTAATCAATCAAATTTGTAGTTAGTCAATCATTAATCAGTCAATCAATCAGTCAATTTACTTGCTGCTAAACACTCAATTATTCAGTTAAATTTCTAAGAATCTAAGAAACTATCGTCAATTCAGTCAATCAATGTATTCATTCAATCAATCAATCAATCAATTTACCTGTTGTAATATTTACTGTCCATGTGAGCAGCTCACGATGCGTTGAATTTGTGTAATACAACCAAAAGTTATACTCACTGCCAGGCAAAACGCGTGACAATTTTATATCCTGGCCAATTTCACTTGCCGGAATTGTTGTATTTGGTTCCGGATAACCAAATGGCGGACTATAATCAATACGGTAAAATGCATTATCATTGCTGCTGGCATTTGGCACACTGATGACCAAATCAGCGCCGTTAGCAAACTGAAAAAAAAATGAAAGAAAATGTAAAAGCAACAAAAGCAGCGATAGATTAGAGAAATTTGAAGAGTTATTATTGCCGTCAAGTTGATGAAGTTAAGGTTAATTATTATTTTTTATGTATTGTTCCGTTCCGTAATGTCGCTGGGCAAGGCAAGGAAAAGAACTGACCTATATAATGAATATCTACAATCTCAGAGTGTTAAGAAAGAATGAAAGAAAGAAAGAGAAATAACGGCTACTATGAGACAGAAAGAGAGAGAGAGAGAGAGAGTGAGAGAGATAGCGCAACGAATGACGTTGCCTTCTGTTTTCCTTTCTCGCCACAAGTCATTAATCATCGCCAAGATAAGCGACATAACACATGCACTAATTCTCTTTCTCTCTCTCTCTCTCTCTCTCTATCTCTCTCGCTCTGTCTCTTTCTGCTGTCTGACTGTGACAACTAATTTGTTGCAATGCCAAATAAACAATGCAATGAGTCTCCAATGTCATGGATAGAGAGAGAGAGAGAGAGAGAGAACGAGAGTGAGAGAGAGAGAGTCTCATTTTGCGCATTCTATATCAATCGCATTTCCTTTCTCTATCTATATCTCTGTCTGTCTCTCTCTCTCTCTCTCTCACTCTTTCTTTTCTGTCTGTCTCTCTTTCGCTCATATCCAAATTATGATTATGATAATGAACTCAAAGTGCATTTTGACATGTTGCATAAGCCGCCACACAACGCAACGCAACACAACACAAAATCTTATTGTTGCCTCTCTTATTATTGTTGTTGTTGTTGTTGCTGCTGTTGTTGTAAGCATTGATTAATCCATAAATTGGATTTTTCTTTATATATTTCTCCCCACACACACACACACACTCTCTCCTCTCTCTCTCTTGCTCTCTCTCTCGCTCTTTCAATTTTAATTACAATTTGTACTATGAAAAATAACTTTCATAATTTCTATATCGCAAGCAGCGTGCATAGACTGCACGACTATCAAATACCCTGCACTAAATGCAAAATAAAAATTTCTAAGCATTTTCAGTAGACTAACAGCTTTCAATAACATTAAACTAGCCGCACTACAAATAATTAATACCGGGTATATATAAAATAGCAGCAGTGTACAGTTATGTTCAGGTATTACGTTTACTTAACAAACACAAAACATTTACATTTGAACAAATATACTTCTAGTAAATATTATTACCGGGTATTTTGTAGTCATGCTCATTGAAATAATAAGAAATGTGACACTTGTACAACATATGCAAGAAAATTGCTAAACATTTCTCATACACACATATGCCCGTTATGCACTTTTGTTGCCGGGTATTGAAGATATGTGTGTGTGTGTGTGTGTGTGTGTGTGTTGTTGTTGTTGTTGTTGCCCTAACTCAAAACAGATTGCAAATTATCATTTTCTTCATTCATTTGATTGATTGAGTCATTTTATTATTATTATTATTATTATTGCGCTGTTTGCGTTTAACGGAAACAGTAGGTGGAAAATGGGCGTAATGGGGCGTGGCAAGGCGCGGGGAAGAGAGGAAGGTGCGATCGTTGGAGAAATCAGTTATAGTTATAGTGAAAATTGCATTAACACGCAAATTTTTAAAAAAATTTTTTTTTAATAAAAATTCACGAATGTTTCTTGAATTTTTGTCAACACAAAGGAAAAAAAAGAAGGAAAAAAAAAAACAAAAATAATAATAATGATAATGATAATGTTAATGTTAATGATAATGATATTGCACATTAGCAAATCTCTAAAGAGCAAAAATTAAACTTTTGATTCCAATATTGATTCGTGATTTCGGACTCGTTAATTGAAGACAAATCAAATAATGTTTCACAAGAAGCAGAAGAAGAGGCAGAAAAGGAGGCAGTAGAAGAGGAGGCAGAAGAGGAGGAAGAAGAAGAGGAGGCAGAAGAGGAAGCAGAAGAGGAGGCAGTAGAGGAGGCAGTAGAGGAGGCAGAAGAAGAGGCAGAAGAAGAGGCAGAAGAGGAGGCAGAAGAGGAGGCAGAAGAAGAGGCAGAAGAGGAGGCAGAAGAGGAGGCAGAAGAAGAGGAGGCAGAAGAAGAGGAGGCAAAAGAGGAGGCAGTAGAAGAGGAGGCAGAAGAAGAGGCAGAAGAGGAGGAGGCAGAAGAAGGGGCAGTAGAGGAGGTAGTAGAGGAGGCAGTAGAAGAGGAGGCAGAAGAGGAGGCAGAAGAGGAGGAGGCAGTAGAGGAGGCAGTAGAAGAGGAGGCAGTAGAGGAGGAGGCAGAAGAAGAGGCAGTAGAGGAGGTAGTAGAGGAGGCAGTAGAAGAGGAGGCAGAAGAGGAGGCAGAAGAGGAGAAGGCGGTAGAGGAGGCAGAAGAGGAGGAGGCAGAAGAAGAGGAAGAAGCAGTAGTAGCTAACGATGAAACGATGACGCACATCACGAAATCCCAAAAGTAAATGAAATCTCAATAAAAAATAAAAATTAAAAAAAAAAATAAAAACCACAGCACGTGATATTTTGATATGCGAAAAGATGTGTGAGCTGAATGATAGATAAGCTCGGGGGATGTGAACTTAATGAAAGAGACAGAGCACGCGAGTGAGACTAAGAGAGAGAGAGAGAGAGAGAGAGAGAGTGAATGATCACGCTTTGAATTGAAAAAAAAAAACGTTGAATGAAAAATTTTGTTGAATTTATTTATTTATTTATTTGTTTGTTGTTGTTGCTATTTTCCCATGTCTCAAAAACACAAAAAAAAGAAAAAACGCGGAAAAATCACAATGGAAAATCGGCAGCGAAAAGCAATTGAATTATAAAAAAAAAAAAAACTGAATTAAAGTTGAAGTTCAAAATGTTTTTTGTTATTTTTGTTATTTTGTTGCATGTGACATGCGAACAACAACAATTGTAAAAATCCGGAAGTTTAAGTTTATATTGGAAATTTTTGCTTTTTTTATACTCGGTGCCCATTGTGTACCAAGAGTATATTGGGTTTGTGACAGCAACAAATGTATATAACCCTCATAAGGAGGCGTGGCCGACTCTATATATATATATTCAGGACTCAGGATCAACATGCGAGTCGATTGGAGCATGTCCGTCTGTACGTCTGTCTGTATGTCCGTCTGTATGTCCGTATAAACACACAGATCTCGGAGACTATAAGAGCTAGAGACTTCATTTCATTTTGCAAAGTGTTTGTATTAGTTGCAGGCAGTTCAAGTTTATTTTGGATTTTTGCCACGCCCCCCTCCGCCTCCACAAATTGATAAAAACCATTTTGAACACATCACAGCATCCACAGCCAGCCAAGCTACATGACTGAATTTTGGTACAAAGTTGGAATATGTTTATCTGGAATATGTGTGAAAATTTGGTACAGATCGGATAATTGACATGAAAGTTATTCCAAAAGTTGAGAGGCGTCCCTATAGCGTATGCTTGCCTACTGTTCGCACCCCATAGACGACGGCAACATTAACTTAGTGTTTTTCTCTTTTTCACACTTGTAAAGAGTTGGGCACCGAGTATTATATAGTCGAACATACTCGACTATAGCTTTCTTACTTTTTTTTTTTTTTTTTTTTTTACAAATTTATGATTTGTGGGTGGAATTTTTTGGTAAAGCTTTCAAATTTTGACATTCAATCAAATTGAGAGACGCGAAAAAGACTTCCTTCACCTAGCCACAAATTTTGATGTCTATGCACAGTGAGTGGCATTGAATGATTCATTTACCATGCATAAATACAAATACAAATATTCGATATTCGATATTCATTCGCCTAGTTATATTATCAAGCTATATAAACAATATATTATATATATTATATATATCTAACGATTTACAAGACATTGACTGTCTATTGTTGTGCAGAGTGAGAAAGAGAGAGAGAGAGTTGCAAAAGTGTAGATTGACCATGAATATACCCGGTATATTCATACTATGAATTTGACT
This sequence comes from Zaprionus obscuricornis, assembly GCA_037044475.1. Lineage (NCBI taxonomy): Eukaryota > Metazoa > Arthropoda > Insecta > Diptera > Drosophilidae > Zaprionus > Zaprionus obscuricornis. The sequence goes on along the minus strand of JBAMBR010004678.1, from coordinate 19,251 downwards.
GATTCGTGCAATCGCCCCAACAGCTGCTGCTGCGTCTAATTGCCGTGAAGTTACAAACTATTGAAATGTAGGCGTAATGTAGCGTTGGGTATTGTAGACGGGGGCAACGCTTAAAGGATGAAGCTAAGCGTAAAATTGAATAATCGATTTGCTGTACACAAAATCAGTATTCAAAGTATTCAAAAACTATTTGCTATGCGCTTTTCAACTACGAAAGCGAAAATAACAAAACAGAAAAAACAGAAAAATAAATAAAGAGAGAAAGAGTAAAAGATAATTGCATAAAAATTGACGAGTTTTTGTATGAAAGATAATAAATTCTCGAATATTGTCTAAAAAAAAAAAAAAAAATAATAACAACACATGAGTTTGGCATTTCTTTCAGTGTATTGTGTGTTGAATGTATCGCACGTTTTAAGGATGACACATCAAAAGCAACAACAACAACAACAAAACATAAAAAAAAAAACAAGTAAGAAAAAGCTATAGTCGAGTATGCTCGACTATATAATACTCGGTGCCCAACTCTTTACAAGTGTGAAAAAGAGAAAAACACTAAGTTAATGTTGCCTATCGTCTATGGGGTGAGAATAGTAGGTAAGCATACGCTATAGGGACGCCTCTCAACTTTTGGAATAACTTCCATGTTAATTATCCGATCTGTACCAAATTTGTATACAACGTCCAGATAAACATATTCTAACTTTGTACCAAAATTCAGTCATGTAGCTTGGCTGGCTGTGGATGCTGTGATGTGTTCAAAATGGTTTTCATCGATTTGTGGAGGCGGTGGGGGGGGCGTGGCAAAAATCCAAAATAAACTTGAACTGCCTGCAACTAATACAAGAACTTTGCAAAAAAAATGAAGTCTCTAGCTCTTATAGTCTCCGAGATCTGTGTGTTTATACGGACGTACAGACGTACAGACGGACAGACGAACATGCTCGACATCGACTCGCATGTTGATCCTGAGTCCTGAATATATATACTTCATAGAGTCGGCCACGCCTCCTTATGAATGTTACATACATTTGCTGCTGTCACAAACTCAATATACTCTTGGTACCCAATGGGTACCGAGTATAAAAAATGTTAAACTCAATTTGCAAAAACTTTTAAAGCCAAATAAATGAAATTTATTGTTTGATAGCGTTGAATGCAACGGTATTTATAATTTAACTGAAGGTTATAGACAAGCTATAGATAGCATATGTTATGTTATGTTATATCGATCTTAGTATTACGACAAATACAGTAGAATCCGATTATAACGACTCTGCTTAAAGCGTTCGTCCGGTTATTGTGACTAAAAGTCGTTGGCTTGGTTGCTTCCCATGCATACTACTTTCGGTTAGTGCGTCTTCCGTGTATAACGACGTAAAATCGTAGGTTCCTTGAAAGTCGCTGTAAGCGGAATCTACTGTAGTTCAAATTTTGAGCTATAGCTTTAGTTTTAGCAACAAAAAACTCTTAGCACTGCTATGTTTACCAGCGGAACGACTGAGCAGATTATGCTGATCAAGATGATGATCAAGATGATGATCAAGATCATAATCAAGCAGTAGAAAAAAGACAGAAACCTATAGACAATTGTCATATTGTCATAAGACTGTAAAATCTGTAAAATTTTAGAAAAAAAAAAAGATAGTTGAACATTTGCTAGAAAGATCAGCAACAAGACTCAACTAGATCTTAACACTAGTAAAAACAATTTTAGAGTATTACTAAAATGACAGTTTTATATATGCAATGGTTATACATAAGCTCAAAGATCGCTTGAGTTAAGCGTAGTAGAAAAGCTCAGCATAACATTGTGAGCATGATCAAGATCAATATAAAGATCAGTAGCAAGAAAAAAAAAAAATTAAACAGCTGAAAATTGACAATATAAAAAAAAATGATTAAGAATTATGAATATTACTGATAAAAAGAAAGCTGAGCTTAATATTATGAAAAAAAGCAAAAGATGAAGATCAATGTCAAGATCAACTTCTGTTTAAAGAAAAAACTTTATCAGTTGCGAACAAAAGCAAAAATTATAAATGAAAAAGCGAAACATATAGACAATGCATATATATATCTGATATATATATATATATATATATATATAGATAAAAGATAGCTGACAGTTTGCTTGTCTATGGCAACACAGGAACTTGGAAACAGGAAACGATGACGACGACTTGAACGTATGACAAATGCCATAAAGTAATAGAAGAAGCTTTTGCAAAATGTAGAAGCAACAGATAACAGAAAAGAAATAGAGAAGGAGAGATAGGGGAGATAGGGGAGTGGCGACAGCAGGGGTACAACAATGAGGGATTGAAGATTGGAACGTGCCGGAACTCTTCTAATCGATGAAATGCAAAATCTGTTGATATCGCAACGTGAATAGAAAACAATTTTTTTTTTTTTTTTTTGTCTGTTTGATTATGCGAACAATGGCAAAAACGCAAAGGCAAATAAACTCAAAAACTAGATAAAAAAAAAAAACAAGTAAGAAAGCTATAATCGAGTATGCTTGACTATATAATACTCGGTGCCCAACTCTTTACAAGTGTGAAAAAGAGAAAAAACTAAGTTAATGTTGCCGTCGTCTATGGGGTGAGAACAGTTGGCAAGCGTCGTGTATGGGGTGAGAACAGTAGGCAAGCGTTGTCTATGGGGTGAGAATAGTAGGCAAGCATAGGGACGCTATAGGGACGCCTCTCAACTTTTGGAATAACTTTCATGTTTATTATCCGATCTGTACCAAATTTTTACACATATTCCAGATAAACATATTCGAACTTTGTACCAAAATTCAGTCATGTAGCTTGGCTGGCTGTGGATGCTGTGATGTGTTCAAAATGGTTTTCATTGATTTGTGCAGGCAGTGGGGGGCGTGGCAAAAATCCAAAATAAACTTGATCTGCCTGCAACTAATACAAAGACTTTGCAAAATGAAATGAAGTCTCTAGCTCTTATAGTCTCCGATATCTGTGTGTTTATACGGACATACAGACGGACATACAGACAGACGTACAGACGGACATGCTCCAATCGACTCGCATGTTGATCCTGTGTCCTGAATATATATACTTCATAGAGTCGGCCACGCCTCCTTATGAATGTTACATACATTTGCTGCTGTCACAAACTCAATATACTCTTGGTACCCAATGGGCATCGAGTATAAAAATAGCTAATATCTTATTGGCATTGCTAGGCGTACGCATCAGTTATGTATATATATATATATATCTAGCTATATTTATTTAATTTAAGTTGCTTTTAACTTGAACTTTTATTCGAAAACAATCAAAATTTGATTTATTTCATTTACATGCGTATGCGAAAAAATAAAAAAAAAAATATATAAAATTTTCTTTATTTTTTTTGGCAATTTGAGTAGTTGATAAATTGATAAACAAATATCGGAAGGTATATATAAAAATGTTTATTTTATTATTATTATTATTATTATTATTGTGGCGCATAGCTAGCTTTGAGTGAGCTGCTGTACTCAATTTACCGTTGAGTTGTTTACCTGTGCGAGTAAAAAATATTTGCATATATGAGAATTCGCATTGAGAATTCAATTTCCAATTGGAAAAATGAAACATTCGGCATTTCTCTCTCTCTCTCACTCTCACTCTCTTTGTCGACTTGTGAGACTTGAGATAATTGTAATGCGAGAGTTTTGGTATGTCTTTAGCTCAATGTCGCTGTGTACAACTCTGCGTCTCCTGTCTCCTTTCTATGCCTGTCGCTGCATGTCTGTCTCTGTGTATATATATATTTTTTTTTCACTGTTACTATGTCTGTTTCTCCATCTGTCTCTACGCTTGTCTCTATCGCATTATGTCCCCCCTCTGTCTATGTTTGTCTCTTTGTCTACTCCATCTCCTACTCAATCTCTGTCGCTGTCTCTGTCTCTGTCGCTGTCTCTGTCACTCTGTGGGCGTCTCTTGGGCTATTTATAAAGCACTTGCGATTGACATTGCCGCACTTATCTTTGCTTTTTTTTTCTCCCTTCTTCTGCTTTTGCTTCTTCTTCGTCTTCGTCTTCTTCTACTTGCTTTTGTTTTCTTTTCAAAATTTACGAATTTTGTTTTCTGCCTTTCACTTTCTGCATTTTTTTTTTTTGTATTTTTATTTTGATTTCAAAATATGGGAAAGTTGTGTGTTGTGTCTTCTTATGCTGCGCCCCATTGCCCCAACAAAAACAACAACAACTATAACAACAATAACAACAACAGCGACAACAGTAACTGCAACAACAGCAACATAAACATTGTCCATAGCGAGCAGCTTCTGTCAGCATGCATCTATGACCTTGTCAGTTCAAATACAAATACAATTGTCGCCCCCCCCTTAATATATTAACAGCAACATAATAATTATCATTTACATACATAATCATCATCAACATTCATTCGGTTACTTTATGAGTAATATAACAATACACATCATCATCATCATCATCTTTCTCATCATCATCATTTACATCATTTATAATATGATCGGCATTCATATCAGTCTTATTATCATCATCATCTACCTCATTATCATCTACCTCATCATCATCATCTACTACCTCATCATCATCATCATCATCTACTACCTCATCATCATCATCTACTACCTCATAATCATCATCATCATCATCTACTACCTCATCATCATCATCATTAATTTCATTATTATCATTATCATCTTTCATTTCATCATCATCTACCTCATTATCATCTACTCATCATCATCTACTACCCCATCATCATCATCATTCATTTCATCATTATCATCATCATTTATATAATTATTATCATTCATTTCATCATCATCATTAGTAACATCACTTACATTCAGCTTTCTCATCATTCACATTGACATTATTCATACAATTTTCATCAGTCAATCATTCCCATTATCATTTACATCATCATCATTCACACAATTATCATAATTTACATCATTCATTTCATAATTTATATTATGATCGGCATTTATATTAATCTTATTATCATCATCATCTACCTCATTATCATCTACCTCATTATCATCTACCTCATCATCATCATCATCATCTACTTCATCATCATCATCATCTACTTCATCATCATCATCATCTACTTCATCATCATCATCATCTACTTCATCATCATCATCATCATCATCATCATCTACTTCATCATCATCATCATTAATTTCATCATTATCATTATCATCATCATTCATTTCATCATAATCATCAACATTTATATAATTATCATCATCATTTACATCATCATCATTCATTTCATCATTTATATAATCATCATCATTCATTACATCACTTACATTGACTTACATTCACATTACATTCACACTTACATTCACATTGACATTATTCATATAATTTTCATCAGTCAATCTCCCCCATCATCATTTATATCATCATCATTCACACTATCCTCATCATTTACATCAATATGATCGGCATTCATATCAGCCTCATCATCATTATCATTATCTACCTTAACATCATCCTTCATTTCATCTACCTCATCATCATTATTCATTTACATCATCATCATTATCATCATCATTTACATCATCATCATCATTCACACTATCCTCATCATTTACATCATTTTTATCAATATGATCGGCATTCATATCAGCCTCATCATCATTATCATCATCATAATCATCATCTACCTTAACATCATCCTTCATTTCATCTACTTCATCATCATTATTCATTACATCATCATTATCATCATCATTTACATCATCATTATCATCATCATTTACATCATCATCATTCACACTATCCTCATCATTCATTCACATTATCATTCTCCTCATCATTTATATAATTATCATCAACAACATCATCATCATCATCATCATCATCATTCACATGTGATGATCACACAGATCACGCCTATTAAACCGGGACTGCTTCATCAATTACGATTATAGTCGTACACCAATTGCAATTTCAATTAACAATTTTCAAATTCAATTTTAATTTTTATTTTCAATTTCAATTGCAGCTGCAATTAGTTTATGATGCCGATCTACAAAAACAAAAAGAATGACAAAATCAACCAATAAATGAAAGCATGAAAATATCAGATAGACCCAAAGACCCAAAGACCAGACCCAACGATCCAAGACGAGGTCGTGAACCATAATTCATTCATAAACCATAAACCATAAGTACAGAGACCTGCTGATGGGCCCCCTTCTCCAATCCCCCCCCCCCCCCTCACCAACTGTTAAGCCTTAAATCTATTATCACTTGTAATCCCGCCTCACTTTACACTTTACGCTACGCTACTGATCTGCCCCTCATATATGTATGTGCTGCCCCACTTAATTTGCCCCTATGGCAACAAATTAGAATGCAACAACAGCTGAGAGTGAGAGCGAGAGAGAAAGGAAGATAGAAAGAGAGTGTAGAATTATTTGTATACTCTGCAGTCTAGATAGATTCTATATTTGTTTAATACAACTTATAGTTGCTCGATCGTGTTACTTTCGACTTGCATTGAGCATGGAAATTTATGCCAAATGTCAGCTAAAAACAAGTTTAACGGCAAGCAAGATCGTCGTAAAAAAAAATCAAATTCTAGTACTAATCAAACTCAATTTGCATTCATATTTTTTACAGGGTATTCAATGTCAACCAATGCTTATGATAATGATCTTGATGCTATTTCTGCTATTGCTGCTGATCTTGATGCTAATGTCGGCTGCTGCTGCTGCTGTTGTTGTTGTTGAATATGATCTGCCGTTGCGCTCTTGGCACTTGAAGTTGGCTGCGGCTGACTGAGCAGATCAGAGTACAGAGCACAGAGCACACGCATAGCACAGTGCAGGGAAGGAAGGAAGGACAGAGTAGAAAGAGACAGAGACAGAGACAGAGAGAGAGAGAGAACGAGATGAAAAATATTCCATGACGCCGTTGATTTGATTTGACCAATTGCCGTGATTTTAATTTGTAATAATTACAAAACTAAACAAAATGTTTATATATATAAAAAAAACAACACCAACAACAACAATAAATACGTTAAATGTCTGTCAAAAAAAAACAGAAAAACAAGAAAAAAAAAACTTAAACGCAGCTTAAGAGTTTTACGTTGAGTTGGCAAAAAAAAATAAAGATAAATAACAGCCTAATGTTAATTGTATGCTCAATTTATAAATACCCTAACTTTTCTAATGTAGCAGAAATTGTTAATTAAACTATGAAAATTTGTAAGAAAAATAAGCAAACAAATTATTAAATGATCAAATAAATAAATTAATTGTAAATGAAGCATAAATAAATTAAAGAGAAAATTTTGAAAAATATAAAAATAATACAAAAAAAAAAAAATAATAAAAAAATAATAATAAAAATAATTATAATAAGCGTAATAATAATTTAGTACAAATAATAATAAAAAAATATAATAAATAATATTAAAAAAATTAATAATAATAAAAATAATAATAAAAAATTATAATAAAAATAATATTATAAAAAAATAAATAAAAATAATAAAATAATAATAAAAATAAAATAATAATAATAAAAATAATTATAATAAACATAATAATAATAATAATAATAAAAAAAATAATATTTAAAAAAATTAGTAATAATAATAGTAATAATAAATAATAAAATATAAAAATAATGAAATAAAAATTATAATAAAAATAATTATAAAAAAATAATAATAATATAAAAATAATAAAATAAAAATTATAATAAAAATAATAATAAAAAAGAATAAAATAAAATAAATAATAATAAAATAAAAATAATAAAAATAATAATAAATAATAATAAAAGTAATAATAATAATAAAAATAATAATAATAATAAAAATAATAATAATAAATAATAATAATAATAAAAAAATAATAATAATATTAATAATAAAAAAAAAATAATAATAATAATTTTTATTTTCATAAAAATAATAAAATAAAATTTATAAATAAAATCTATAAAAATATATTGGCAAACAAAAATTTAATTGTTTTAAGACAAAATGTAAAAAAAAATTGTATAAGAACAAAATTATGTATAAATAATAAAACAAAATTTTTTTAAAATCAAAAAAAAAATTAAAATAAAATAAAATCAAAATAAAATGATGAAAATTTAGCGACTTAAAAATTAAAATAATAAAAATAAATTAATAGATAAAAAAAAGTAAATAAAATTATGAAAATTTAGCGATTTAAAAATTAAAATAATAAAAATAAAGCAAAATTTGAAGACTAAGAAAATCTTTGAAAATTAAATGCATGGATTTTAAAAACACGTCTGGTTTATGCTACTCATAGACTGTGCATGGCCTTTAACAGTGTTGTATTTGCAGGGTATACTAAAAGGTTGAACTACTTGTAGTCAGTGTACAAGACACGCAGACAGCAGGCAGCAAGCAGCAAGCAGCAGGCGGCAAGCGGCAGGTGCGTCAACTGATGGACAGTGGGGAGGACAGCCGCTGGAAGGAGAAGGAAGGCAAGCTGTGGGGGAAGGTGGGGGGGGGGGGGGGGAGCAACAGTTGTTGGCCGATTGTGCGTGTGTGTCTCTCTCTCTCTCTCTGTATATGTGTGTTTGTGTGTGTGTGTGTGTTTATGTCTCTGTGTGTGATTTATAAAGCGCTGTTGGTTTTTGCTAATTATTTATATGGCAGCAGCTGAAACCAGTTAGCCAACCGCAGCCAACTTTATTTTATATTTGTGTATTTTTTTTTATTTTTTTTTTTTTTTGTCTTTTTGATTTTATTTTTTATTTTTATATATTTTATAAATTTTTTTTTTTTTAAATTTTTATTTTATTTTTTTGAATTTTTTTTATATATATTTGGAATTCAATAAACAACAACAACAGTAACAATAACAACAAATTGGCAACGAGTAACGAAAAATGTGAATAAAAAATATAAAAAATAAAATAAAAAACTGAATAAAATGAGTAAGTGAATAATTTGCAATTGAATTTTTTGTTTTTTTTTGCGATTGGCGGCGGCGAGTTTCGATTTTTTGAGTTCGAGAGCTACAAAAAAAAAAAAAAAAATTGTGTTCAGACTTGGCCCAGTTAAGCAAATGTTGTTGCTCTCTCACTCTCTCTCTCTCTCTCTCTTTCTCGCTCTATCATTCTGTCTTTGTCTCTGTTGCTGTCTCTTTTAAACACATGCAGTTTATATTTGTCTTGCTCTGCGTTTTGTTGGCTGCTGTAAAAGGCCGCCGCAATTAACATTAATTAATGCAAAATTTGTTGTTATTGTTGTTGTTGCTGTTGCTGTTGCACTGAATGCAGTAAGCAATTTTATAGCCATTTTATAGTCAATCATTAGCCTTAAATGTTATACAGATATATTCAGCTATATCTAGCCATATTTATAGCTACTTATTACTGCAATTATATAACACCTTTTGGCACTGGCAAAGAGCAGCATGAGCTGGCGGCTGGCAGCGGGAAGGGAGACTCAACCTCATCCACGTGTCCAAGCTAAGCCAATTGGCCAATTAGTTGCTGTTTTTGTTGTTGCTGCTGCAGGCCCAATTGGCAGCAGCTAATGGATACAAAAACTTTATGAATTGAGTTCAGAGTCGAATCGAAACTTTACATTGTACCAGCTGTAAAGTGCAGACGCAGAGTTGGCAGTGACAGTGACAGTGGCAAGGGGGGAGGGAAAGCGAAGCATAACAAAGATTGAAGAAACGCATTAAGCGCTGCTTGCTCCACATTTTGCCAACATAAGCCTATGCTTCACTATGACGACGCATGAATTAAAAGTGTGCGAAAATCATTAGTTCAAATTATCAAAATTATCCCAAAAGCGATAGTTTACACTATGCGATAGTTTGTAATTATGCGATGACATTAAATAAATTAAATAATATTTATAATTTATGTCTAGCTTTTATTTGCTACTTTTAGCTATTTTATAGCTTATGCGATAGTTGACGAGCGTATAAAGGAAAGATAGTTCTATGCGATAGTTCTCAATAAATTTTGATTATTTATCAACAGATTATGGAAAATTCATATGGAATTATTTATAGAATTTCATCATACGATAGTTGCCATTAAACTTAGCTGTCTGCCTCTTACTGCTACGATAGTTATACGATAGTAATATTGAATTATGCCAGACTATTCCTACGATAGTTATGCATAAACTTTTGCCTATTTATTGACTCTTTATTATCATGCGATAGTTGTAATTATGCGATGACATTAAATAATCTTATATTTATTAACTTTTATTTGCTACTTTTAGCTATTTTATAACTTATGCGATAGTTGACGAGCGTATAAAGAAAAGATATTGTAAATGCGATAGTTTCATGCGATAGTTCTCAATAAACTTTGATTATTCGAATTATTTCTAGAATTTCATCATACGATAGTTGCCAATAAACTTAGCTGTCTGCCTGTCACTGCTACGATAGTTATGCGATAGTAATATTGAATTGTGCGATAGTAATATTGAATTTGCTACTTTTGGCTATTTTATAGCTTATGCGATAGTTTACCAGAAAGATATTGTTAATGCGATAGTTTCATGCGATAGTTCTCAATAAACTTTGATTACTTATCAACAGATTATGCAAAATATATATAGAATTATTTCTAGAATTTCATCATACGATAGTTGGCTGCCTCTCACTGCTACGATAGTTATGCGATAGTAATATTGAATTATGCCAGACTATTCCTACGATAGTTATGCATAAACTTTTGCCTATTTATTGACTCTTTATTATCATGCGATAGTTGTAATTATGCGATGACATTAAATAATCTTATATTTATTTAGCTTTTATTTGCTACTTTTGGCTATTTTATAGCTTATGCGATAGTTGACGAGCGTATAAAGGGAAGATATTGTAAATACGATAGTTTCATGCGATAGTTTCATGCGATAGTTCTCAATAAACTTTGATTATTTATCAACAGATTATGCAAAATTCATATAGAATTATTTGTAGAATTTTATCATACGTTAGTTGGCTGCCTGTCACTGCTACGATAGTTATACGATAGTAATATTGCCTATTTATTATTAGGCGATTTTAGTCTAAAATTTTAGCTATAATTTATCAATTCTTTAATTTGTTTTTTTTTTTTTTTTTGCATTATTATCGAAAGCAATGAAAATTTCGACACCTTTCAATGTCAAGTTCCGGCTTTGAGTGAACTTTATTTTTACAGTTAGCATTTGTAGAGCGCAGTCTAAAAAAAAAAGTACTTCATGAATTTTTACTTATGAAAATAAAAACAGCAATTTCTGTCTCTCTCACACTCACTCTCTCTTGCTCTCTCTCTCTCTCTCTGTGTTGCCTTTTTAGCCATGTTCTTGGGCGTCTGACAGCGACAAATAATTTGCCGCTAAATGGTTTGGCTATTTTTGAAAGGCAACACAGAGAGAGAGAGAGAGCAAGAGAGTGAGTGTGAGACAGAAATTGCTGTTTTTATTTTTCATAAGTAAAAATTCATAGAAAGTATTTTTTAGACTGCGCTCTACAACCTGCTAACTGTAAAAATAAAGTTCACTCAAAGCCGGAACTTGAGCATTAAAAGAAAGGTGTCGAAATTCTCATTGCTTTCGATAATAATGCAAAAAAAAAAAAACAAATTAAAGAATTGATAAATTATAGCTAAAATTTTAGACTAAAATCGCCTAATAATAAATAGGCAATATTACTATCGTATAACTATCGTAGCAGTGACAGGCAGCCAACTAACGTATGATAAAATTCTACAAATAATTCTATATGAATTTTGCATAATCTGTTGATAAATAATCAAAGTTTATTGAGAACTATCGCATGAAACTATCGCATGAAACTATCGTATTTACAATATCTTCCCTTTATACGCTCGTCAACTATCGCATAAGCTATAAAATAGCCAAAAGTAGCAAATAAAAGCTAAATAAATATAAGATTATTTAATGTCATCGCATAATTACAACTATCGCATGATAATAAAGAGTCAATAAATAGGCAAAAGTTTATGCATAACTATCGTAGGAATAGTCTGGCATAATTCAATATTACTATCGCATAACTATCGTAGCAGTGAGAGGCAGCCAACTATCGTATGATGAAATTCTAGAAATAATTCTATATATATTTTGCATAATCTGTTGATAAGTAATCAAAGTTTATTGAGAACTATCGCATGAAACTATCGCATTAACAATATCTTTCTGGTAAACTATCGCATAAGCTATAAAATAGCCAAAAGTAGCAAATTCAATATTACTATCGCACAATTCAATATTACTATCGCATAACTATCGTAGCAGTGACAGGCAGACAGCTAAGTTTATTGGCAACTATCGTATGATGAAATTCTAGAAATAATTCGAATAATCAAAGTTTATTGAGAACTATCGCATGAAACTATCGCATTTACAATATCTTTTCTTTATACGCTCGTCAACTATCGCATAAGTTATAAAATAGCTAAAAGTAGCAAATAAAAGTTAATAAATATAAGATTATTTAATGTCATCGCATAATTACAACTATCGCATGATAATAAAGAGTCAATAAATAGGCAAAAGTTTATGCATAACTATCGTAGGAATAGTCTGGCATAATTCAATATTACTATCGTATAACTATCGTAGCAGTAAGAGGCAGACAGCTAAGTTTAATGGCAACTATCGTATGATGAAATTCTATAAATAATTCCATATGAATTTTCCATAATCTGTTGATAAATAATCAAAATTTATTGAGAACTATCGCATAGAACTATCTTTCCTTTATACGCTCGTCAACTATCGCATAAGCTATAAAATAGCTAAAAGTAGCAAATAAAAGCTAGACATAAATTATAAATATTATTTAATTTATTTAATGTCATCGCATAATTACAAACTATCGCATAGTGTAAACTATCGCTTTTGGGATAATTTTGATAATTTGAACTAATGATTTCGCACACTTTTAATTCATGCGTCGTCATAGTGAAGCATAGGCTTATGTTGGCAAAATGTGGAGCAAGCAGCGCTTAATGCGTTTCTTCAATCTTTGTTATGCTTCGCTTTCCCTCCCCCCTTGCCACTGTCACTGTCACTGCCAACTCTGCGTCTGCACTTTACAGCTGGTACAATGTAAAGTTTCGATTCGACTCTGAACTCAATTCATAAAGTTTTTGTATCCATTAGCTGCTGCCAATTGGGCCTGCAGCAGCAACAACAAAAACAGCAACTAATTGGCCAATTGGCTTAGCTTGGACACGTGGATGAGGTTGAGTCTCCCTTCCCGCTGCCAGCCGCCAGCTCATGCTGCTCTTTGCCAGTGCCAAAAGGTGTTATATAATTGCAGTAATAAGTAGCTATAAATATGGCTAGATATAGCTGAATATATCTGTATAACATTTAAGGCTAATGATTGACTATAAAATGGCTATAAAATTGCTTACTGCATTCAGTGCAACAGCAACAGCAACAACAACAATAACAACAAATTTTGCATTAATTAATGTTAATTGCGGCGGCCTTTTACAGCAGCCAACAAAACGCAGAGCAAGACAAATATAAACTGCATGTGTTTAAAAGAGACAGCAACAGAGACAAAGACAGAATGATAGAGCGAGAAAGAGAGAGAGAGAGAGAGAGTGAGAGAGCAACAACATTTGCTTAACTGGGCCAAGTCTGAACACAATTTTTTTTTTTTTTTTGTAGCTCTCGAACTCAAAAAATCGAAACTCGCCGCCGCCAATCGCAAAAAAAAACAAAAAATTCAATTGCAAATTATTCACTTACTCATTTTATTCAGTTTTTTATTTTATTTTTTATATTTTTTATTCACATTTTTCGTTACTCGTTGCCAATTTGTTGTTATTGTTACTGTTGTTGTTGTTTATTGAATTCCAAATATATATAAAAAAAATTCAAAAAAATAAAATAAAAATTTAAAAAAAAAAAATTTATAAAATATATAAAAATAAAAAATAAAATCAAAAAGACAAAAAAAAAAAAAAATAAAAAAAAATACACAAATATAAAATAAAGTTGGCTGCGGTTGGCTAACTGGTTTCAGCTGCTGCCATATAAATAATTAGCAAAAACCAACAGCGCTTTATAAATCACACACAGAGACATAAACACACACACACACACAAACACACATATACAGAGAGAGAGAGAGAGACACACACGCACAATCGGCCAACAACTGTTGCTCCCCCCCCCCCCCCACCTTCCCCCACAGCTTGCCTTCCTTCTCCTTCCAGCGGCTGTCCTCCCCACTGTCCATCAGTTGACGCACCTGCCGCTTGCCGCCTGCTGCTTGCTGCTTGCTGCCTGCTGTCTGCGTGTCTTGTACACTGACTACAAGTAGTTCAACCTTTTAGTATACCCTGCAAATACAACACTGTTAAAGGCCATGCACAGTCTATGAGTAGCATAAACCAGACGTGTTTTTAAAATCCATGCATTTAATTTTCAAAGATTTTCTTAGTCTTCAAATTTTGCTTTATTTTTATTATTTTAATTTTTAAATCGCTAAATTTTCATAATTTTATTTACTTTTTTTTATCTATTAATTTATTTTTATTATTTTAATTTTTAAGTCGCTAAATTTTCATCATTTTATTTTTATTTTATTTTATTTTAATTTTTTTTTTTTAATTTTAAAAGTATTTTATTTTATTATTTAAACATAATTTTTTTCTTATACAATTTTTTTTACATTTTGTCTTAAAACAATTAAATTTTTTTTGCCAATATATTTTTATAGATTTTATTTATGAATTTTATTTTATTATTTTTATGAAAATAAAAATTATTATTATTATTTTTTTTTTATTATTAATATTATTATTATTTTTTTATTATTATTATTATTTATTATTATTATTTTTTATTATTATTATTATTTTTATTATTATTATTACTTTTATTATTATTTTTATTATTATTTTTATTATTTTTATTTTTTTTTATTATTATTTTTATTTTATTTTATTATTTTTTTTTTTATTATTATTTTTATTATAATTTTTATTTTATTATTTTTATATTATTATTATTTTTTTATAATTATTTTTATTATAATTTTTATTTCATTATTTTTATATTTTATTATTTTATTATTACTTATTATTATTACTAATTTTTTTAATATTATTTATTTTTTTTTTTATTATTATTATTATTATTATGTTTATTATAATTATTTTTATTATTATTATTTTATTTTTATTATTATTTTATTATTTTTATTTATTTTTTTATAATATTATTTTTATTATAATTTTTTATTATTATTTTTATTATTATTAATTTTTTTAATATTATTTATTATTATTTGTACTAATATTATGCTTATTATAATTATTTTTATTATTATTTTTTTTTTTATTATTTTTATATTTTTCAAAATTTTCTCTTTAATTTATTTATATTTCATTTACAATTAATTTATTTATTTGATCATTTAATAATTTGTTTGCTTATTTTTCTTACAAATTTTCATAGTTTAATTAACAATTTCTGCTACATTAGAAAAGTTAGGGTATTTATAAATTGAGCATACAATTAACATTAGGCTGTTATTTATTTTTATTTTTTTTTTTTTTTTGCCAACTCAACGTAAAACTCTTAAGCTGCGTTTAAGTTTTTTTTTTCTTGTTTTTCTGTTTTTTTTTTTGACAGACATTTAACGTATTTATTGTTGTTGTTGGTGTTGTTTTTTTTATATATATAAACATTTTGTTTAGTTTTGTAATTATTACAAATTAAAATCACGGCAATTGGTCAAATCAAATCAACGGCGTCATGGAATATTTTTCATCTCGTTCTCTCTCTCTCTCTGTCTCTGTCTCTGTCTCTTTCTACTCTGTCCTTCCTTCCTTCCCTGCACTGTGCTCTGTGCGCTGTGCTCTGTGCTCTGTACTCTGATCTGCTCAGTCAGCCGCAGCCAACTTCAAGTGCCAAGAGCGCAACGGCAGATCATATTCAACAACAACAACAGCAGCAGCAGCAGCCGACATTAGCATCAAGATCAGCAGCAATAGCAGAAATAGCATCAAGATCATTATCATAAGCATTGGTTGACATTGAATACCCTGTAAAAAATATGAATGCAAATTGAGTTTGATTAGTACTAGAATTTGATTTTTTTTTACGACGATCTTGCTTGCCGTTAAACTTGTTTTTAGCTGACATTTGGCATAAATTTCCATGCTCAATGCAAGTCGAAAGTAACACGATCGAGCAACTATAAGTTGTATTAAACAAATATAGAATCTATCTAGACTGCAGAGTATACAAATAGTTCTACACTCTCTTTCTATCTTCCTTTCTCTCTCGCTCTCACTCTCAGCTGTTGTTGCATTCTAATTTGTTGCCATAGGGGCAAATTAAGTGGGGCAGCACATACGTATATGAGGGGCAGATCAGTAGCGTAGCGTAAAGTGTAAAGTGAGGCGGGATTACAAGTGATAATAGATTTAAGGCTTAACAGTTGGTGAGGGGGGGGGAGAGAGGGGGCCCATCAGCAGGTCTCTGTACTTTTATGGTTTATGGATGAATTATGGTTCACGACCTCGTCTTGGATCGTTGGGTCTGGTCTTTGGGTCTTTGGGTCTATCTGATATTTTCATGTTTTCATTTATTGGTTGATTTTGTCATTCTTTTTGTTTTTGTAGATCGGCATCATAAACTAATTGCAGCTGCAATTGAAATTGAAAATAAAAATTAAAATTGAATTTGAAAATTGTTAATTGAAATTGCAATTGGTGTACGACTATAATCGTAATTGATGAAGCAGTCCCGGTTTAATAGGCGTGATCTGTGTGATCATCACATGTGAATGATGATGATGATGATGATGATGATGTTGTTGATGATAATTATATAAATGATGAGGAGAATGATAATGTGAATGAATGATGAGGATAGTGTGAATGATGATGATGTAAATGATGATGATAATGATGATGTAAATGATGATGATAATGATGATGTAATGAATAATGATGATGAAGTAGATGAAATGAAGGATGATGTTAAGGTAGATGATGATTATGATGATGATAATGATGATGAGGCTGATATGAATGCTGATCATATTGATAAAAATGATGTAAATGATGAGGATAGTGTGAATGATGATGATGATGTAAATGATGATGATAATGATGATGATGTAAATGAATAATGATGATGAGGTAGATGAAATGAAGGATGATGTTAAGGTAGATAATGATAATGATGATGAGGCTGATATGAATGCCGATCATATTGATGTAAATGATGAGGATAGTGTGAATGATGATGATGTAAATGATGATGGGGGAGATTGACTGATGAAAATTATATGAATAATGTCAATGTGAATGATGACAATGATGAATATAAGTGATGTAATGAATGATGATGATTATATAAGTGATGAATTGAATGATGATGATGTAAATGATGATGATAATTATATAAATGTTGATGATTATGATGAAATGAGTGATGATGATAATGATAATGATGAAATTAATGATGATAATGATAATGATGATATTAATGATGATGATGATGAAATTGATGATGATGATGATGATGATGATGATGAAGATGATGATGATGATGATGATGATGATGATGATGATGATGATGATGATGTATGATGATGATGATGATGAAGTAGATGATGATGATGATGAAGTAGATGATGATGATGAGGTAGATTATAATGAGGTAGATGATGATGATAATAAGATTAATATAAATGCCGATCACAATATAAATTATGAAATGAATGATGTAAATTATGATAATTGTGTGAATGATGGAATGATTGACTGATGAAAATTGTATGAATAATGTCAATGTGAATGATGAGAAAGCTGAATGTAAGTGATGTTACTAATGATGATGATGAAATGAATGATAATAATTATATAAATGATGATGATAATGATTATGATAATGATGAAATGAATGATGATGATGATGGAGTAGTAGATGATCATGAGGTAGATGATAATGAGGTAGATGATGATGAAATGAAAGATGATAATGATAATAATGAAATGAATGATGATGATGATGAGGTAGTAGATGATGATGATGATGATTATGAGGTAGTAGATGATGATGATGAGGTAGTAGATGATGATGATGATGAGTGAGGATGAGTAGATGATGATGATGAGGTAGATGATAATGAGGTAGATGATGATGATAATAAGACTGATATGAATGCCGATCATATTATAAATGATGTAAATGATGATGATGAGAAAGATGATGATGATGATGCAGAGTTGTACACAGCGACATTGAGCTAAAGACATACCAAAACTCTCGCATTACAATTATCTCAAGTCTCACAAGTCGACAAAGAGAGTGAGAGTGAGAGAGAGAGAGAAATGCCGAATGTTTCATTTTTCCAATTGGAAATTGAATTCTCAATGCGAATTCTCATATATGCAAATATTTTTTACTCGCACAGGTAAACAACTCAACGGTAAATTGAGTACAGCAGCTCACTCAAAGCTAGCTATGCGCCACAATAATAATAATAATAATAATAATAAAATAAACATTTTTATATATACCTTCCGATATTTGTTTATCAATTTATCAACTACTCAAATTGCCAAAAAAAATAAAGAAAATTTTATATATTTTTTTTTATTTTTTCGCATACGCATGTAAATGAAATAAATCAAATTTTGATTATTTTCGAATAAAAGTTAAAGTTAAAAGCAACTTAAATTAAATAAATAAAGCTAGATTTATAGCTAGATATATAGATATATATATATATATATACATAACTGATGCGTACGCTTAGCAATGCCAATAAGATATTAGCTATTTTTATACTCGATGCCCATTGGGTACTAAGAGTATATTGACTTTGTGACAGCAGCAAATGTATGTAACACCCATAAGGAGGCGTGGCCGATCCCATAAAGTTATATATATTCTGACTCAGGATCAACATGCCGAGTCGATTGGAGCATGTCGTCTGACCGTCTGTCCGTCTGGACGTCCGTATGAACACACAGCTCACGGAGACTATAAGAGCTAGAGACTTGATTTTTTTTTGCACAGTGCTTGTATTAGTTGCAGGCAGTTCAAGTTTATTTTGGATTTTTGCCACGCCCCCCACCGTCTGCACAAATCAATGAAAACCATTTTGAACACTCCACAGCACCCACACTTAGACAAGCTACATGACTGAATTTTGGTACAAAGTTAGAATATGTTTATCTGGACATTGTGTAAAAATTTGATACAG